>NDXB01003224.1:93371-113979 GCA_002631895.1 Agapornis roseicollis
TTGTAGGTCATGTTTCTGGAAGCAGTATCAGTGCGAAATGTTTTCAGTTTCCTTATTATGACTTTGGCCCCAAATCAATTGCTTGTGAAACGGTTATTCAGTCTGATAAAAAAAAAAAAAAAGAAAAAAAAACCCAAAACCAGCTCTGGTGCCTTTACAGGAGTACTTTTAATTAAATAAAAATAAAATAACCATAGAGCAACAGCAACAACAGAATGTTTATATTCCCTTGAGAGCCATAAGAGAAATAGAGCACTGAAGTTAGGAGTGATGCCATCTTCTTGTTAAAGAAATTTAAATAAGTTGGATATTTCAATCACTAAAGTCACAGTTCCTATCTGAGAGTCAGGAAGTGTTTACAGGCAAAAATAGGATCTTAATGTGGATTTAACTGTATAAGGGAAACAAAACTGTTTTCTTTAAGGGGAATAAACCTTCCAAATCAATGTCAAGACAAAACTGTGAATAACAAAATAAATTTATTCAATTTTTCTAAAAATTTGAACATGTTTTACCTACTTTCCCTTAAGAAATTTAAATTTAATTTAAACACAGTATGTCTTTCAGTGGTGTGGCTGTCATTGTATTAAAAAACTCAACACAATATAATTATGGTATTAAGGTATGTTTTGTCAAAGCTCTATGAAGCATCTAAAATGTCTTCAAGTTAAGTATTTGCTTCATTTTCCAATATGTAAATAGATATGTTTGCCCCCTACAGTAGTTTGCATTATACTTTCAGAATTTTGCTAGTAGTATAGATATTTTGTTCAATGTAGAACAAATCTCCATGTAGTAAATCACTGTTTAAAGAGAACAAGAGAGGTAGTGTAATAGCCTTTCTAAAAAAAATGAACAAAAATATTTAATTGCATTAAACTTAATACAAAGGTTTTGATTTAATCTTAAAAATAGAGGTAGTCTAAAATACTTCTAATGAGATCTTTTTCAGGGGAACCTCTGCATCAAAATATATATCTTCAATTAAATACCTTCAAGAAATTTGAAATTTTTTCTAAAATGAGATGTATTTGGGGATTTTGCAGGGGTGTTTAATGGTAAGTTAGTTCAAGGTGTATGTTAGTAGATCAATATACAGATCACCTTATTTTCTGATCTATCCTGCCAATAGCAGGTCAAAAATAGTACATGAAAGTTAGGAAAATAAAATTACAGTACTAGAATCCAAGGATTATTTTATTTGCATCTCCAAAATAATTTTAACAGTCTTGTAATGTAAACAATTTTACTTGCTTGGCTTCCTTTATTTATGTTTGTTTGTATGTATTTATTTACAGCAAATTACAGTATTTATTTATTTATTGACCTTTGCCTAATTTTATTAGTGTTTTCTTTGCTGACCTGAACTGAACAAGTTTTGCCCTTCTCTTCCCACTTTCCCTTCTATTCTTCCCTTTTACCCCTCTTTTTCTGTTGACAGAGACGATTTTATGTGCAGACAAATTGTTTTCTCATCAAATTAAAGAATTATATTATATCTTATACAACAAAATGGGATTTTGAATCCAAATGATTTTGCTTCATTTTGGTAGAGCTGCATCAGCAAGATTTCAAAGCATTGTCTGTAGGCTTCTTATCATAGAATCATAGAATAGTTAGGGTTGGAAAGGACCTTAAGATCATCCAGTTCGAACCCCCTGCCATAAGCAGGGACACCTCACACTAAACCATGCCATGCAAAAATCTTCTTAAAAACTTTCAATCTACTATGATGAGGTGCTTGGGAACCTGTGTTTGTTGTGGTTTATCTGAGAAGCAGGTGGTCCTTTACTACAACCTTTATTATGACCTGAAAAAGAAATTACCCACCTGAGAGCAGTGAATGAATGAAAAACTAGCATTTGGAATATGCTATAATGAGGAATAAGGAAAAATGAGAGAAAATAAGACCATTTATGTAATAATATTAAAAAAGAATGGAATTTAAATATTTTGGGTTTAAGTTTTTGCTTAATTTTGGAAGTCTTTAAATAGCTAGTGGCTTGTTCTGACAATCACCATTTAAAGTCCTGCTTCTGCAATATTCAGGCTACTGTGATTTTGGAAGAATCAAAAGTACATGTGAATTATAAGTAGAGGTGGGATTCTCCTGGCTTAATTATACTGTAGATGTTACAGCTTTGTTACCTACCTTAGGATGTCCATTGAAGAGAGCATGGTCATAGATTCACAGGATGGCTCAGGTAAGAAGGGATGCCTGGACATCTTCTTTTCCAACCACCATGCTCAAGAAGAGCCACAGAGGGTTAGCAGCCCAGGTCTCTCTCCAGATGGCTCCACAGCCTCTCTGAGCAACCTGTGCCAACATTCAGTCACCCCCATAGTGAAAAAGTGTTACCTGATTTCAAAGGGAATCCTGTGCTTCAGTTTGTGTCTATTGCCTCTGATCCTGTTCCTAGGCATCACTATAAGTACTTACTTTTTGCATAAATCAAATTACATAATTTCAACTACTTATACATGGACAAGGGAAAATGCTAATTTTTCATTAGACAGGGACAACAAATCTCTCTAGTAATTGATAATATCTACAGTTTTGGAACAGACAAGTGCTCTAAGTAACACAATCAAAACATTTTAAAAATGTCAGCATTCATTTCCATATATTAGTAATGGCAATTACTAATCATACTTTTTAAAAAAAAAGCAATAAATGTTTGTTAGCATGTGAATTGAACTATGGAAGCCTTCTAATAATGCAGCTATATCCCTGTGGTTCTTTTGATGGCTATGATAATTCTAATTATAGCATTAGTTCCTTTTCTCATATCAACAATCACATTACAATAAGAAGTATAAGTTTTTTAGGCAACACTACTTTCTGCCTCTAAATGTGCACATACATAAACACATATAAGAATTAAAAGGCAGAATTTGCTATGTGAAACTTTTCATCACTGTGTCAGCTTGTTTATCCTGAAAAGCTCATTTTGGAAAGAAAGCACAGAAAATAGCATTGTATCCTAAGTCTTTCAAGTCCCTTTACTGCCCAATTAAGAAAGAAAGAACTGAATAGGCACATGAAAATGTCTTTGAAATTACTTTCTATTTTCACAAGCAGACATTCTTTTGGGGCATGATGATAAATACTAAGAAGACTTGAGTGGCTGAAATCTCATTTTATTTTCAAGTGGGTAGAATTCGGAAGGATATTTTTAGATGTTCATTTGTGAACGCAAAGTAGAACATAAAGTTGGAAAAAATATTTCATGAAAAAGGATAAGTTAAGGAAGGTGCAATTAATATGCGATGCTAAGAAATGGTGATATATAAGAATACAAAATCTCTAAATAAGGAGCAATGTGACTTGGCAGGGTAAAAAAAGAATAAGAGGATGGACAAACTAAAAGGAAAAAGAGAAAAAATAGTAATTAAATCGGATTTATTTACCTTTCCTCCTGCACACTGTGTTGTATATTGCAACTAGGAACAGTATTTAGTGCTGGAATGTATCAAAGCACGCATCATGAGTTTATTATACAGTAGTACAGACTTTACCCAAACTGTTTGAAATAATGAAACAGGATGCTAAAACTAAGTACTGTATCCCCAGATTTGTGTTCACACCTGGGCACACATTAAGTGACTAACACTAGACTTATGCTCTCCTGTCTGATTCAAAAGATGCTTGAGCATCTGGTTCTGATTGATTGCCTTTTCAGATATACCCTGAGACCTAGCAATCAACCATAATTCTTTAAAATTCTCAGAGTTCATTATAAAAGAGAGCCTCAGAACAAAGAAATGTTTATACAGCATGTATAGTCAAGGATCAGGACCTAAGTGTGAACTCAGAAGCAAGGATATTTGACTGCACAAACTTAACTTGCATATACTGGTACCAAAGTCCTTCAAACAGTACCATACTGAAGAACTACTAACAAACTGAAACAGCCAGGGCAACAACCTGAACACTTACTGATGTGATTTTGACCAGGGCCAAATTTGAGTGCAGAAGATAAAAGATAAGCTATATCACTTGACCAGACACCAGTCTATAGCACATTATACACACTAGACTAGATTTAGCCTTAGTGTACTTACATGCACAGATCTCTCACAAAATTGCACTTGTAGCAACTTAATTATTTTAAGTATGGCCAGTACAGTAATGCATGTAAAAAGAAGTCTGCAGTTGTCTGTTCACAAGATCTATGTCAGATGTCAGGTAGGGGGAATATGTTGAGCTATTTTTCTTTGTCAAACTATGACATTATTTCTTCAGGACTGAATGCTTGCAGAGCAAGCCCCTCAGAAAGCAGCGGGCCTTATGGTATTATTTGAGCATGCTTGAAGAGTAGGATGTGCCAGATTATAAATTGAGTTAAAGGAAGAATGATAAAAAGACTTTAAAAATAATTTTAAAGCTTGTTTTCCTTTAACAGGGACATCTTTTCAGCACATATGCATATCACTATAAAAATATTGAGATTTTGTAACATGGATATTTTTGTTGTTTAACTTTGGTTTTGCATATCTTTCAATATCTGTACATCCATTAGCGTATTTCATGAGCAGCTGAGGAACTATCAGTGTAACTCTTCAGTTACAGTGATTGGCCATGTGACACGTTATGCTGTATGTAACTGTTCATAAATCTGTGTGCAAACAGAGGTATCTTCCTGCTGGCAGAGCGTTACTGTCCTTTCCTCTGAGTGAAAATATTTCAAGACACATCCTTAGCATTTCCATTACCAACTGATTACATGAAAGGGTTCAGCAGCCTCCTCTGCATATGCCTTTGAGCACATGCCTCCTTTAACATTGTACATGTAAAATCTTGGAACCATGTGCTCGCTAAGTAATTTCATTCTTAAACTACATCAGACAGCTCTGTCCCTTAAGCAGGTCCATGTCCCTCTTGTGTTGTTGGCCTCTTAGCTGAACACAATACTCCAGGTGCAGTCTTATGAGAGCAGAGTAGAGGTGGAGAATCACCTCTCTTGACCCCCTGGTCATGCTCCTTTTGATGCAGCCCAGCATACAGCTGGTTTTCTGGGCTGCAAGCACACAGTTCTGGGTCATGTTGAGCTGTTCATCAGACAACACCCACTTAACCTTGGTCTTGTAAATTTATCTTCATAATGCTGTCTTTTAACCTTTTTGTGTGTTTACTTTCCTTTAATATTTTCTTTCTTAAAACAAACAACTGGTTTTATCAGATGGAAAACTATCTGTTTTAAGAGACTCAAAGGAAAATAAAATAATTTAAAATTAATCTGAAAAAAATATTACCAGAGGTAGAGCTTTAAAATGCCTAACAGTGTTGTTTCTAGTACAGTGGCATTTGGATCAAATTTTCTGCAACAAGGCCATCTGCAGATTCTAGGTTAGCAAAAATAAAGTTCAAAACATTTCTGGAGAAGTGAGTCTTGTAAACTACAAACGCAGTTCAACAGCTGAATTTCTCTAGGCTTATCTGAGATACATTTTCTGACATAGATTTTCTTCACATATTCTTTTTGTTTCCAAACAAAAACTTCCATAGATACTCCAGCATCCAGAACATGGCACTTAA
The DNA here is from genome assembly GCA_002631895.1 of Agapornis roseicollis. Taxonomy (NCBI): domain Eukaryota; kingdom Metazoa; phylum Chordata; class Aves; order Psittaciformes; family Psittacidae; genus Agapornis; species Agapornis roseicollis. The sequence goes on from NDXB01003224.1 coordinate 98,911, forward strand.
ATACCAGACAGATTACTATATTTAAGAGAGGAAGTAAAAGCTCATTATGGCAAAATAAGCTAGTGTGTACCTCTTCAAAAACAAATGGATAATCATCATGCCTTTTTGAGCAGAAGTTACCAGCAGCTGTGTTAATAAATGAGATTATGGTGAAATAAGATGTAAGTTCTCACTTATAATAGCAAGTAAACCTGGCCAAGTGATCCAAGCCACAAAACCATAGATGTTAATTATCATTAGTAAAACCCATTTCCTTTACAAAATCTAAATTTATTTTAAAGCCAACTTCAACAAGTCAAGTAATAGCATGTTTTTGAAAGATATTTAATGCAACACCCTAGTTGATAATCCACTTCTGAAAAGCTCTTTCATAGATGTTAGGAAATTTTTGTATTCTGATTGTATCTGTTGAATCATAAACTTCCATTTGGAACATAATTTAGATTCCAACTTTTAACCTTTGTGCTCTTGATTTGATCTGTGATATACATAATCTCAAAAAAAAATGTGTGTTTCATTTCTGGCTGTCTTAAGTGTCTCCATCTGTCTTACTAATTCAGTTGTGCATTTAAACCAAATAGTTGCTTCTTTTTCCTCTCTCACTGCAGTGTTTGCTGCTTAATTTTTTGAGCAGGTTAATTTCTACTGAACACATATAGTAGCCATTTTTGAGGAAATGTGCACACTTTAAACTATGAATAACGAATTGTGTGAGGATAGCTAATACTTAGTTGATAGCAAAGTGTTTATAACTACTGGTACATAAATTGTGCCTAGAACATGACAGAAAATATCTGAAAAACCATCTTAGTGTACAATGTATATTTCTTTGGAGTCTTCAGTTCTATCTTGTAGCACAAAAGGAACTTATCCCTGCATTCGGGCTTCTAATGTGCCTGTGAACCCTGATGCTTGGAACAGCATTCCTGGAACACATTGGTTTTTCTTGCCCAAACTGAAAGAAGAGCTTTGTATATTATACCTCGTTTGACGTAAAATAAAAAAGAAGCCAACCAGATAGAAGTGTTCATAAGCAAAGTTGTTGTTTGCTCTTGTATAAAGCAGACAGAAATATCTGCTAAGATATACCTTGAAGAAATAGTGTCCAAAAGTTAATCTTATATAATTTAAAATAATTATTCTTTTCCACATTTGTTAAACGTTGAAGACACTGGATTTCATGGTTTAGGATGATTCTACAGAAAAGTGCTCATTCTCAGCCAAGGAAATGCCAGAATGAAACCTATTAATGCCTCAGTCTGTGATCTTGTCTAAACCACAGTCTTGCTGTCATTTGTGCCTGGGGGAGGAGGAAAAAGTAAATAACAGTTGATTATTGGAGGGAAACCCAAAACCTTCTCAGTTGTCTGCATGAGAAAATGCATAATTACGTTTGTTATATTTTTTCCACACTTTTGAAACTGCCTTCTACACAACCATTTTTATCACATGCTTTTAAAAAGTGGGAAAAAAACCCACCCCAAAACCATGACATGTGATGCTCTAAGTTAGAATTAGATTATAGACTTCTGTCAAACAAATAAAATCAAAAAGGAACTGACAGACTTAAGAATCTGAGAAGTTTGTTCTTCTAAAAGCTGCATTCTTGTGGCAGGAATTGCAGAATTTTCATATGCAATCTAGATTAAAGTCTAAGTTAATGTTTCAGTACTTTTGTTCCCTAAGTACATCGATGTTCCATGAAAAATTACTGAAATTAAACAAAAGTAATGCAGAACTACATAGGTATTTTATTAAGGAATTAGTGGTATACATTTGTAAATTTAAATGTCTGGAGCTTCAGTGTCTGCTATGCAAGCATAATTTTAGTGGAATTTACCTGGTTTTAACTAAGGTGACTGTGCTAATCTCACTGGGAAACATATGGATAAATAGCTCTATATTTTCTGTAGTCAGGCAAAATTAATCTGTCAGCCACCCATACATACATGTATATATACACATATATGTTATTTCTGTCTTTAACTGCATGTCTGGCTAGAATCTGTGTCTATGAAACACCAGATTATAGTGAAGTAAATGCCATCTCACTCATGCTAGTATGATTTGTCTAAACACAAAAGGATGTGCCATTTGAAGCTAGTTCCATGAAGTGGGACAAGAAATGGCCTCAGAGGGATCTTCCATGCAGATAATAGCTTTGGGTGGTAGAAATGAGTAGGGGGGAGGGGAAAGGTTTTGTCTATGAAAATCCTGGAGAAGAGAATATCTTGATGAATGTATATTTTTTTACATTTTTTTTTTTTATACCCCTTTCATTGGCAAAAGAGGAGGTTAGAGAAACAGCAGTCCTGGGTTTGGCTGGAAGATGGGAAAGAAATTTGAAGGAATACTTTTAAATTAAATTTGCAGGAAACACTGCACAAAAATCAGAAACATTTTTCTGAAAGCATTTCAGTGTGTACTTCTTTTCAACGAACAATAATGCTACTGCATTCTACTATAACAGAACTTCCTGCAAGTTTTGGGTATTTTAAAACTATTAACATGAAAAAAAAATATTCAGAGTAAAGAATTCAAGTGCTTCTATGACTATTATAATCAGTAAACCCATTGCAGATTGGGGAACATTACTGTTTTCCTCAAACTTCATTAGCAAAAGTGTTAATTAAGGTTAGTGAAGTTGTTTATGGCAATGGTGTGTTGCATACTTCATTATTATATAGTTTCCTCTTAAAGATACTAGTCATCAAGGATCTTCTAAGTGATGAAGGAAAAAAAAGGTAATTATTACACCATCAGGAGACAATAGAGCTGGAACATGGATTTAAAATATCAATAAACAACAAAAAAAGTAAATACTTTCAACGGCAGAAATTCTGAAGCTTATGATTTTTAACATTCACATTTTCTATTTATTTCAGAAGGATCTTGGACATCTTAAGAATGCCTGTGCAATAATTATGGCACTAAAATGAGGGGTGAAAACATGATATCAGCTTAGAATAGGCTGACAAGTGAAAGCTACATACTCTTACAGAATGTAGATGGTAAGTGTTGTAGTTTTCTAGCAAAATACACTTTACCTAATCTACATATCTAGATATAGACATATATATGTATATTCTATAGAAAGATTGGTTATGTTACTTTTACAAATTAATTCATATATTTGTCAGAAACTTATATAGCAATAAAGATATGAAGGATTATTCACCCCAGCATCTCTAAGTTTATTTGATTTACACAGGCAAGAGTCAAAGGTTCAACTGGAAAAAGTATATTGCTTTATTGCATACAGTGTTTTTCCTTACTAGTTCAATGACTTTAGGAAATTTGTGCTCTTGGGAAAAAATAAACCAAACCCTCCTTCCCCCAAACACAAAAAAAACCAACCAACCAACCAAAAAAAAACCCACCTAGAAAACAAACCCACAGTGATCTTTGGATCTACCTTTAAATGTGGGACACAGCATCCTTTTCCTTCTGTAAAAGGAAATGTCAGAATCTTCAGGTGTCCTCTCAATTCCTCATAAGCTGGAAAGTTAATAGTATCTTTTACTCCAATAGACAGACAGCTAAAAGTCCGAATACTATCAACGTTGTACTAATAGGACAGGCCCTTTTTCCTGGGCATGTGTATGCAAAGAAATGAGACAATCCCTTCATAAAGACTCTTAGAGGCATACCTGCTTTATCAACAAGTTGTTCAGGTAAGTTGCAACCACTACTGTAGCTCCATGTTAAAAAAATAAGATTGCTTAAATTGCTATAGGGAAGAGGAACTACTGAATTCCCCTTTCCCTAATGATAAGTAACCATTAAATAAAAAGGAATTGATGAATTTATGCAAGCTACTTTACACTGTACAATATATCCTCTCAATCCTACAGTACTCATGCGAAAGTCACAGCTGTTTTATGGAGCTATAGCAGTTAGCATGTTTCTGAAACGGGATCAAGCAAATATCTGAATCTAACATACCTTATCCATGAGGTTAAACCCAATGACAGACTCAGAATCTGGGACAGGTTGATTCAGTATCAATGTAAGCAAGGACTACAGAATAGCAGAATGGTCATGTATATGATCCTCCAGAGGATGAGTCAGATAGCAGATACATGATTTTTTTTGCCTGGGATGATATGAATGGGAAACAGCATTCAGTCAATGATAGACCCAGTTTCTAAAAGTTATTAAAAAGTCTTAATGCCTGGTTCACATATGCAGCTCTGAATAGAAGAGAATGTTAATTTGTGGTGGATGCTTTAATTTCACTTTCAGACTGAAGTAATTTTTCTTTTGAAATATCTATAGTTTGGAGTTGACACATTTTCTATTACTACATTTTTTTTTATTCTTTCTCTCTTCTGTTATTTGTGGGGGTTTTTTGGTTATTTTTTTGGTTTGGTTTTCTTTTTTTAAGATGCAAAGATTTGGACTGTCATGATTAGGAAAAATGAAACAAGAAATTATAATTTTCAGAATGTCAGCATTTGCTAGGAAAACTATGCCGAATATAAAGGTTTTATGAATTTCCTGTGTTCTGTAGTAATCTTGTGCTGTGAATATGCATATTCATATTCCTGTATGTGTGTCTGGCATGCACATGCAATCAAACTATGCAAATCACTCTAATTCTACAGACTGAAGGAAAAATAAACCTCCATGGCTTTCTAGTAGGAAGAACCGAGGATTATCAGAGTGCCTTGAAAAGATAATTAGTAGAAAGTGCTGGTATGATTGCCAAGGATGGGTACAGCTGTCTTTGCCTACAAGGAGACACAACCATCTGTATGCACACCAGTTTCATTGCTGTGCGACAACTTCCTTCTAAAAGCAGAACAGCTGAGTTGGTAGTACACAGGGGAAAAAAGTTACTTTTCAATTAAGCTAGTAATTTACTCCTGCTATAATACTGGAGACTGTGGTTTTTGCATCCTTTTTCAGACGTTATGTGAAGTTCTGTTCCTTTCTGAAGATGAAAAGAACTAGGCCTAAGGGCTTGCGAGTCTCCTCATATTACATGAGTCCATCTGTTTGAAGTCTTAATGCTTAAACAATTTATCTGTGCAGAATTCATATTAACAGATACAATTCCACTTAAAATGTATGGGGATAAACAGAAAAACATATCTATCATAGAATCGACTAGATTGGGAAAGACCTTTAAGTCTAAGTTTTACCCCGGGACTGCTAAATCCACCACCAAGCTATATCACTGAGGGCCTCATCTACACTTTTTTTTTTTTTGCATACTTCCAGGGACAGTGATTCCACCACTTCCCTGGGCAGCCTCTTCCAATGCCTGACCACCCTCACTGTGAAGAAATTTTTCCTAAAATCCAATCTAAACCTCCCGTGGCTACTACTTCTTGCCCTATCACTTGTTACTTGGGAAAAGGGATTGTCCCCCGATACAATTTATTTATTTTGATGCAAAGAAAAAGTTATATATGCTTTTTCTGAAAGCAATGATAAAACGTAACTATAATAAAGGCCAGATGATAGTGTTAGAGATAATTTGGAACCTCTCTATGAACTCCAAAATAAAATCCATATTATAGAAATAAAAGTTTGTAATTAAAACACATAAATTAAGGTTCTGTACTGTGCTTGTAGTCTTTTGAGGCTTGCATCTAATTTAAATGTTTTATTTTTACCTTCATGTAATTCCCAGAATTCTGTACATATAAAAGTGACTAAAAGTTTTCAACGTGAAATTAAGATGGAAACTGTTTTATGTATCCATCCTTGGCTAATAAATAAGTAAATATCAAGTTAGAAATTCATGTATCACTTAGAAGAAATTATAATAACAAAATCATCCTTTTTGCACTCATACATATATTAAGTCCTCAATTCTGTGAGGAAGTCCTTAAGGGATGAGGAGTCTTTCCATAATGATATGCTAACAGAATCCATTCTTAAAGTATAATCTATTACATGACTTTAAAAAAAGCAGCAGCTACTGTACAAGGATTACTTGTACAAAGAAGACATAATTCAAAAGAGAGTTGAATTGTGGGGAGAGAAAAACCCAGGCAAAACAATACATGGAAGACACCAAGCCCATTCCATCTACCCTTTAAATTACCCTCTGTTGTTATTACTAAAAGGTGAGTGGTATAAAAATAAGAAAAGATAATCACAATAGTTGTTTCATTCTATAATATATATATACAAAGTGTTCCAGTATGAACATTTTTTATTTATAGAAAGAATCAAATCTTTCATACTTCAAAAGAGAAAGTTTTAAGGATGCATTCAGTTTCCTAGTTTAACAATTCCCTCTTAAACTGTAAATAGCATTGACATGACAAAGCATAGGTCATAAAAGAAAACTGTGACTCTTTCCAGACACTCTCCAAAGTCTTCATTTACTCACTGAAAGGGACTGATTCAAGCACAGTTCAATTCATTATACACTCATGCTCATATTTTTAAGCAGATGCTAGGAAGACTTTGCACGACATGCAGTGTTCCCAGTGCCAAAGAACAGTGGGCAAACTGTTCTTCCTTTTCTGAAGACAACTAGCTGATTATTCATCTCATTCCTTAATTACTAAGGATGAATAAAGTGGTTTGGATTATGAAAACATGAATCAACCTGAAATTTTAACACAATTGGTCAGAAGCTCAGAATACTTTCGAAATCCATGTATGACTTCAGAATTACCCATTGAGTTCCAATTTCTATCATTTTAACATCATAGATTATCTATTATGTCTCAAAATAGAGTATATGATAAAATAATATGAAGTAGTATAATTGTAGCTGCTCTTACAGTTATTAGACTGGAAAGCTCATAGGATCTTATTAGTAAAAGAGGTTGATGCTTATTTCTGTTTGTAGGGACTTCTTCTTTCTCAGGACCCTTTCTGTTGTTTACTCCTTCCTGACCTCAAGACCTTTCTTTCTTTTTTGCATTTAAGTGGTGAAAGACTTAATTGTCCTTTTCAAGGTGGGGCTGTGATGCAGGAGTTGCAACAGAGCAATATTTTGTAACTAGATTATAGGTTATGTACCTGCCTGCTGAGGAGGGACTTGACTGCAAGCTGTTGTCAGGCTAGCTGGCTCCTGGCTTACTCACTGTTGCCTCCTTATTCCTTTGGGATATACATTCTTTGTTCATACAAAGCTCAGGTAAGGGCCTTTGCCAAAAAAATCTCTGCTGCTGCAGTGATTCCTATCTCACCTTCTTTATGTGGAATTAAAGACTTCCAGTTGGTTTTCTACTTGACAAAGTCTGAGCAATAGGGAAATAAAAATTAGTCTGACTAGATAGTCATATTCGGTTTACCTTCTCTACAGGAAGGAAATACTAAAAGTTAACTTTTGTTTTTTATGTGCTAATGCAAAAAAAAAAAAAAATGGTTCTGCTTAATCTTTAACAAAAAAAAAAAGCTACTTTTCATTGAAAAATTTACTTCTGTATACTTCTGTAGAAATAGAGACTGTTAAGAGAACTGAAATCACATGAAAATTACTTTCAGTGATCACTTCACATGCAGTGATGCATCAAGAGGCACATACTTGTTTTCTGTCACAATTATCATTATGATCTCTCTATAAAACTATCTTACAGAGAGAACTGTATGTATTTCTGGATCTGGATCCTCAAATAATACATGGTATGTGGTATGTTGTATGACAGCACTGTGTAAGTTGATTATGTTCAGTCATGCTGATTGAAGGTCCGATTGTCCAGTCACAGTTAATGTAAAAGGATTTTGGAGTTTTTAATATTGTTTTTATGTCATTTTAAAGTTTTCATTAAGTACACTTAATGTACTTGTTAACAGCTGATTGAAAAAGGAGTTTAAATTAAATGTAAAGTAAATGAAGTGACTAATAAAACAGTAGTTTTCCTTGTGCCCTTAAAGAAGGGTTCATTTCACCTAATTCAAGGCATTTAGAAATTAGACAGTTATACAGAAGAAGTCATTTAAGCCCATTCTTAGTGGATGGAGACATGACTGGCACTTCCCCAGAGCAAGTCTATTCCTCTTATGATGTATGTGTCTAACTAGGCAGACTGAATTCCTTCTGGGAGTGAATGTTCCACTAAGATAGCTTCACCAGAAAGCCTGAAAAGCTAGTTCAGAGTGGACATCTAATTGTAGATGGGTAAAATTAAAGAAGAATCCTACTCCAAACACATTGGTGTAAAATGTGAATCTTTCACTGTTTCTCAGGAAAATATTCCCATGAAGAGTTTTAAAAACATAATCACACATAGCAAATAATTGTCTCCTCTGGAAAAATAACAAAATCTTAACAGTTTTCAGAACGTATTCTGAAAGTGTGTGCTCATTTCTATACCTTTAAACCTCTACCGTTAAGATGTAATTTATTCAGAGAAAAAAATTCTACTTAAAAGTATACGTACTACAGAATTAACTACTATAATATTTAGTAAAGAAAGGAAAATAATCTGTGTGAAGAATTGTATGATGGAAAGGACAAACCTGATCTTGGTCTCATTAAAGCAATGAAAGTCTTTCCTGTAATGTCAGTTGGAGCAGAACTGCACCCTAGAAATAAATGCCTCAGGTTTTCTTTGGAAACCTGGGCTGAACTATTGATGTAAAAGAGATTTTGGTCATAGAGGCAGTGAAAATGTCAGTATTGGTATAGTCATTTTATATGTACTTTACCTTCAGTAGAGGTCAAATTAGCTGCTGAGTTACTCAATTTTTTCTGTTTACTTTTACTACAGTTATTTCCAACATAGATTCAAACCTATACACTTTGTAATGTTTAGGAATTGGAAATATAATCATGTCAGTATAATTGTACCTCACAGTGTCACAAAAGGCCCCTCCTGGTAACTTTGTGTGACATGGCTGCTCCAAAATATTCCATTTGCTGCCTGAACACATGCATTCTGAAAACTTGCTTTGGAAAATGTTTTTAATGTATATATTATTGTACAATAAATATTTATCTTTGTTTCTAGGATATAAATAACTACTGAATTTTCCTTGCTTCCTTCAGCAAGGAAATTCATGGATTATTGAAATATTCTCTTTAAGACGTTATCTTTAATATTATGAATTACAGACCCCAATAACACACTTGCAGCTGTGGTTAAATATTTTTTATCAGTTCTGTTGCTGAAATTCTACTCTTTATTGCGATTATCTTTTGCTTTTAATATTCTACTTTTTTATTATTCATCACATGTTCTACTACCATATACCTACTGTAGCAAGCATTTTCTTTCTGTATGAGCTTGTTCTGTAGCAATTAAGTGGATACAATGTAAATCCTTTTTTCATTTCATCCTTTCAGTTTTCTCATGTATGACATCCTTTCTAATCCTGTTTGTATTAATGTCTGATACAGTTTGTAATTCAAATGAAAATCCTTTTTAATTCAAGCTTTTCTCCACTATTATTGTCTTTCTGCTATTATTACAGAAATATTTTGAAAGATAATTTAATCACCCCTAGTATTTTTCAGTTTTTCTCTTTTAACTATTATTTATAGGAATATATAAGAATATATGGTATATATATTCCTTATACTAATATTTATAAGAGTATTTTAAATCTGGATAAGACACAGCTTTAGCTGGTTGGAGTAATTATGAACAGTTTAGAAGCTGAAAATCACTTTTCTAATTCTTCCACATATGTTCATTTTGTCCCCAAGTTCCTTCTGATATTGGTAGAAGTAGAATTGTTTTACCGTACACGTGCTATCTGCAGTAGAAAGAAGATCCAAAGCCAAAAAAAGGAGAGGTGATAGAAGGGACTCAACTGACCAGAATGTCTTCAGTCTAAACTTAAAAGTGCTGGATTGAAAAGAAAGACCAGTAAAAAGATTTATTTTGCATCCAAATCAACCCTTTTTATTTGATACATCTCATACTAGTAGATCTAAATTATTTCTGTTTAATGAACTACTTGCATTCTACAACTATTTCTACAAATAGAACACTTCAAACACCAACAAGCCACCTAAACCAGGATTTTGCTAAATTTATTTTGGCATTTGAAATTCTGTCTCTTGTATGATGTTAATGTTTTTATTTTAACAAAAACAAAAATAATAACATGAAGTCTTTGCCAGTGATCATCATGAACAAAACAGGCTTAACTTGGGGAAGATTAATTTATTACCAATGAAATCAGGGTAGGGTAATGAGAAAGAAAAACAAATCTTAAAACGCTTTCCCTACACTCCTTCCCTCTTCCTGGGCTTAACATCACTTCTGAATTCTCTACATCCACCTCCCTAGCAGTGCAGGGGTACAGGGAATAGGGGCTTTGGTCATTTCATCACACAGTGTCTCTGCTGCTTCTTCCTCTTCCAGTATGGGCTCTCAACGGGGTCATAGCCTTCTTTGCATGCATCCCTCTGCTTTGGCTATTGGGTCCTCCCCAGGCTGCAGGTGGATATCTCCTCCATCATGGACCTCCGTGATCTGCACGGGCACAGCCTTGCCTCACAGTGATCTGCACCACACACTGCAGGTGAATCTCTGCTCTGGTGCCTGGAGCACCTCCTCCCTCTTACTTTGTTGGACATAGGTAAAGCTTCTAGCACCTTCCCACAGTAGCCAAGCCTGAAGCCTCTCCACTACTGAAGCCTTACCATTCAAACCCACTGCACAGGATTTTTACAAATTTTAGATCTCAAGGAAGCAAAGAAGGTTAAATTGCTTATGTTTGCCTAAAGCTGCATTAGATGAGTAGGACTGAAACTGAAAATTTCAATTGACTGTTACGAAGACAGGCTGAGAAAGTTGGGGCTCTTTAGCCTGGAGAAGAGAAGGCTGTGTGGTGACCTCATAGCAGCCTTCCAGTATCTAAAGGGGGCCTGTAGGGGTGCTGGTGAGGGACTCTTCATTAGGGACTGTAGTGACAGGACAAGGGGTAATGGGTTCAAACTTAAACAGCAGAGGTTTAGATTGGCTATAAGGAAGAAATTCTTTGCTGTTAGGGTGGTGAGGCACTGGAATGGGTTGCCCAGGGAGGTTGTGAGTGCTCCATCCCTGGCAGCATTCAAGGCTAGGTTGGATGAAGCCTTGTGTGGCATGGTTTCGTGTGAGGTGTCCCTGCTTATGTCAGGGGGGCTGGAACTATATGATCTTAAGGTCCTTTCCAACCCTAACTATTCTATGATTCTATGAAATAAATTATTAATGATAAAATTTACAAGATTAATATTTCAATGCAAGTTTCTTAAATGGACATATTGAAAACTGGACTGAATAAAGCTAATTGTGGCTGTTAGTAATCTGTTTGCCTGTAATATTATGTGGCACTTTGCTTAAAAGGTACATACAAGTAATAAGGAGGCTGCCTGTTTGCCTGCTGTGTTCTAAATGAGTTGAATTTCTCTGGAGCAGGGAAGAGACTGAGAGCAGCAATGAAACTGTGACAGGGAAGAAATTTCCAAGGTAAAGATGAGGCCACTGGGGAAACAGTGGCACAAGTACATGAAGGAAGAAGGCATAAGCCGAGACTGAGATGTGTGTTTGGAGAAAAGAATATTTTTCAATGAATCGGAGGAAACAGTTTAGACATTGCTGATAACTAGAAAGCTGTTTGAAACTGCTGAATAGAGAACAAGCAGAAATGAAATCATCTGTCCTATGAAGTGGCAAGGAAAGAAGAAAAATACTTTTTAAATAAATTTATTTTAATGTTTTTCTTTTTAAGCAAATCCATTATGAAACTATCTACTTCTAGTTTTGGTTTTATTGAAGCCTAGCTTAAAAAATTCTGCCCTCCCCAGTATTTACTTTAACAAAATGCTTCTCCTAATTCTGCTTTAAGTTCCCAGGTAAGTCAGATTTTATGATGATATGCAGAAGTGGCAAGCACTAGAATGCCAAGAGTGGGGGGTTGGTCTCTTTCATCAGGCAGCAATGGACAGAATGAGAGGACACAGTCTCAAACTGCGCCAAGGAAGGTACAGGTTGGATATTAGGAAGAAGTTTTTCACAGAAAGAATAATAAAATATTGGAATGGTCTGCCCAGAGAGGTGGTGGAGTCACCATCCCTGGGTGTGTTTTAAAAGAGACTGGATATGGCACATGGTGACATGGTTTAGTTGAGGTGTAGGGCACGGGTTGGACTTGATGATCTTAGAGGTCCCTTCCATCCTGGTGATTCTGTGATTCTGTGAAGGGCTAAACTTTTTATGGGATTCCCAGGCCAGTGTTCTGTGCAAAACAAAATATATTGGTAGCTGCAGACAGATGCCAGGGTAAGATGATAATATTATGGTCATATTTTGTCAGCATCAGAATACAGGAAAAGCAGGCTTTGACAGCTGTCACTACCTTGTCAAAGGTGGGCATATATGTGGGATGGTAGCTATAGGTTGGGGGGGCTGTTTTCAGTGGTCCCTTTCCCGGTGGAGCTGGAGCACTGCAAGAATCTTCTAAATTCTAATCAGGAGGTTGTGGTTACCCCAGGAAGAGTGGTGATTCCTATCACCACGCTTCCAGTGGTGGCCACCCTTGCTCTGTACTAATCCCCCTCTCAGAAGGCACTAAAGTTCCTTGGTGAGAAACCTTGTAAATGAGCATGGATTCTCCTGGCAGAGCACATCTGTGTATGAGAGTTCCTCTACTGAATCTGTAAGATAGAGATAACAAGTGCTTTTAAAGGTCAGTTTACTCAGACAAAAGTATGTTTTGAAAATACCTAGGTTTCTGAAGTTACTGGAAACCTTTGGAAGAGGGACTGTTTTGTGATGAGCAAATGTCTTCTGGTACAGCTTGATCAAACATATCCAAAGTTTCTAAGAATACTTTTTCCAGGTTTTAGTCACAGAAGACTGTCATTCTTATTCCCTGTTTGACAGAATTAAACCATTTTCTCACAGGTCTCTACAAAATCCTCTTCTAAGATCCCAGGTTGCCAAGTTTAACACTGAGTTGAGAAGTCACAAAAGTATGTTAATTATATACTGGTAACCTTGGATTTTCTTCAGAGTGAGGGCCTTAGAAATTAATCTAAATACCGATAAAAGGCTGTGATTCACACAAGAGATAAAATATTTGCTTAAATCCAGTTAACTTGATATTTTTGCCAAATAGGAATGGCAAAATTACAATAAATTAGGCACAACTTCATAGATTTTGTTGTACACAGACCTGAGAAAAACTTTTCTTTAGAGCATTTTTGTTTTGTTAGTTTGAAATTTTACAAAGGTGCAGTTAAGAAGGGCAGGGGAAATTAGAATTTAAAAAACCTGGAGAAGATTAATTCAGTTTTTTTCTAAATGGGAAGCTAATCTAAAAATAGCATTTTTATCTATCATATGGTGCCAAAATATCATATGGAAAATTGCTTAGTTTAACCAGGTATATAATTTCTTCAGAAAAGTAGTCTTCATATTGCTACAAAATGTAAATATGACAAGATAAATGAATCAATCACAAGAACACAGTTTCAAAATATGCAGACTTGTCAGCATCATTGAGTTGAATTAAATGCTGGATGAACAATGGTTAAAATAGAATATGCTTCTTAAAGAAAAACCAAACAAACACAAAAACCCACCTTTTCTCCTTTGATTCATTAGTATTTGTTCTGATTTTCCTGCTGTTGTTATTGTTGTTTTTATTGTTGACTCTTTCATAAGATGTCTAGCCTGATTGATGTGTGGTGTTCAGTTGGCATAGGGAAGAAATTAAAAAGAACAGTTATTTAGACGTACATTTTGAATGAATGATGCTTACTAATGTCATCTTTCTGGCTCTCCTATTACTCATTTGCTAGCCAATTATCCATGTGTTACAGTATTCTGAAAAACATGTTCAAAACATTTTTGCTTCATTTTGTCTATTCTGGTTTTCCCCTGGAGATTTGGATTATTTTTAGATGTGAAAATGAGAATGTTAAAAAATAAGATCTTCTGAAAATTCATGAAAGAAATTTGTTTAACTGTTTGTGAGCATAGTGTCTTTGGGGACAGCTGACAGCAATACTGGTTGTATTGCCTTATAGCTTTTGCAGGTATATGTTATCATAGTTTCATTGTCGTTACAGAAAGAATGCTGCTTTGAATACTTACATAAGAAGGGGGAAAATGCCACACAAGCAGTAAGGAGTGAGGAAAAAAAAATGTGAGAAGCAACAGTGTGAACGTAAAGGTAAGAGAAGGAGGGAGGTGCTTCAGGTACAGAAGCTGATACTCCTGTGCAACCCAAGGAAGACACCACAGTAGAGCAAATATTTTCCTGCATCCTGTGGAAGGGATGGCAGAGAAACACATCAGAACAGATGCCCACACTGCACATCCACTGCTTGTTTAAGTTCTCCCTGATGAAGGAGCTGATGGAGATTGTTGAAGAAAAGAAGGCTCTTTAGGATCTTTACTAGAATCATCACCGATTCTGAAAACAATACTGGCATTACAAAATGGGATGCACACAAATGATTTGTGGTTTGGTAAAGGCACCTATTATTCATTCCAAACAATTGATGCTGTAAATCTATTCAAGAGTGTGCTATCTAAACGAGCCAATGTATTCCAAGTTAAGGAGTTGGTTAGATAGGTTAAAATGCACTAATTTGTTTTGTCCTTCTATTATATTCATAACAAGATTTGAAGGAATGGTATAACTACTGTTGGGGATGTGAGTAGTAAGTGTTTACATTTCTTGTGGCCAAAATTATTACATCTGTACTTTAAAGGTTTCTCCATGTTTCACTTGCTAGCTTCAATATGAGAACTCTACATGGCAAAGGTAAATAGAGGGCATAGACTTTTGCTCAGACCATTTACATGTTCATGTTAATGCTTAGATAAAAAGAAAAAAAAAAACCCAAACCAAACAAAAATAACCCAACCAAACCAAATAAAAGCCAAGACACAAGACATGCCCAAACCCCACAGCTAGCAGGAGTATGATTTCCCCTGTTCTCCTGCTGGGATGTTCTGCCAGAGGCAGATAAGCCATGGAAAGCAGCCACTGTGTTGGAGAAACTTGTGTCTGAGCACCGCAGACCATGTCTCCCTTCCTATCTCCACTCAGACCTTTAGCAGATGGTTCTTGAAGTGTTTATTGTGGTGGGACAACGATTGAGTCTTCACCCTCAGTCTGAATCTAGCTTCTGCATAAAATGTGGAAACT
>NDXB01003224.1:117170-127397 GCA_002631895.1 Agapornis roseicollis
AAAAAAAAAAAAAAAAAAGAAAAAAAGAAAAAAAGTGGTTTTTATTTGAGCAAAAGATTAAATTTTCTGTTTTCAGAGATACTGTTTTCATTGTTGATGAAATTTTGCTATTAAGGTCTTCCTATGCAAAGAGGAAAAGACAGGCACATTTTAAGATGTATTAAACCAGCAAAGATTATTTGGCTTTCCTGTATTTCTTTGATTTAACCCAAGTTGCTAGGCTGTTGTTTTTAATTAATCCCAGGTCAGTAGTAACTGTACTTTATTGTTAACTGAGGGCCTGTAAGAATGGATTTAATTGCCACAGTACACTTCCCAAGCAGTAATTATGCATATCCCCTAAACAGTCGTATTTGATGTTTGTTGCCGGTATTGTTGGCTGTGTCATCAAAAGCCATGAACTGAAATAGTGTGACTAGAATCTAAGTTACACTTGTGGTTATTTATACATAAAAACTGTGGGTCTGATTTTTTTTTTAATTTTTTTTTTTTATATAGAATTATTCTTAGGTCTGAATTTGCACACACATTTACACTATGTGTGGTCCACGTGGCCTCCCCTTGTAATTCCTGCCAGCTAGAAAGTTCCACATTTTAGAACTGTTGCAAGACAAAGAGATAGGAACAAATGTTGAGAATGTACATACAGATTTTGAAGAAAACCAGCTGTTGGTAAATGGCAGGTTTTTTTTCTTCAAATGCTTGATTAGTAAAGACACATGGCCACTTTCAAATCCCTTAAAACCTCTAAAAAGGAGCTTGTGAGTAGTTCATATGCCAGTCCCATTGTTCATGGTTGATGCCAAAGCATGATCCCGAGAAAGCACATCTTGTAGGTGGTTAATTTGTAAAAATACAGAGCTGAGTCTTTGTGCCAGAACATCAGCTGGTACTTCCCACAGTAGCATGGTTTTCACATTCTGGAAATCTCTAGACTGAGACATGGAATAGAAACTCTTGAAGTGAGGAATGGGAAAGAGAGAAAGGAAAGGCTTGCAGTTTTCAGCTTAGATGGAAAATGGTCCCAGCAAATGTTTCTCTGTCAGATCTTAGTTGCATACAAGTAGATATCTTCAGGGATCTGGAAATGGCAGGCTTTACCTTTACTGCCTATTTCCATATTGAACAATTCAACCAAAGGTTCAGTCATTTTGTGCAAAGGTGGCACTGGAGATGCCATTTGCTATTGCTTTTTATTCAAATAAGGTAAAAGGACAATCCCTAAGGCTACAGTGACAGAACTTGTGACAATCACAAGAATAAACTTCAACACCACACAAAAAAACCCAATGCATTAATACTTTCAGGGAAACAAAAGCTATACCTAGATGTTGATTTTAGAAAAAAAACTTCAGATGAAATGGGAAACCTGAAGGTCATGCCTGGGTCTGTTTAATGAAATAAAATCACAGATCAGGGCCCCACAGTATCTAAAAGTCACCCTAGGGTATTTTTCTATACTCAGCTCTTGAGATCTCAAGATTCATCCTTTAAACCCATTTTGCATTTTATGTAATAAAACATTTTTAAACAGAGAGAAAAGGAAAGCTAACAGAAAAAAAGAAAAATACCAAAAAACAAACAAACAAAAAAAACCACACACACACACACAAAAAAACCCCCACAACAAAAAACAAAACACACACATGAAAACATCAAAACAAAACCTTCACAAATTAACTAGAGAAGTTAGACCAGAGAAAGGTTTGCATGTGCAAAGTACAGATATTTTACACGACCTTTTCCACCATTTTTCTTGTGAAAGAAGTGTAATACTAGTAAGAAGGCACAGAGATTCTGGCCACTTCTTGGATGTCTCTGAGAGTTTCTTCCTTGCCTCTGAGACCTGGCTCTTTGACCCTCTCAGTCAAGCTGCAGGGTTCTGTGTTATCGCTGTGACCATCAGATTCCTTCTCCCATCATATTCTACAATATATGAGACTTTTTCTACTTGAATATGACCAATTATTTACTGTGGAAAAAGCAATTCACTTCCACCTTCCAGCTAGTCTGTTCAGCAGTAACAAAACAACAAAAACCTGCATGCAGTTCATCATTAAGACCCTCAATAAACAGCACTAAATCATAAGCTAGAGAATAAGTAGCAGAAAATTAGTTCTCTAGCTCATTCAGTTGAAGAGAGTGTACTGCACAAATTTTGCACTTGTACAAGAAGAGAAAAAGGGTTGCCACACACCTCTGTGTACACTGAAAACCACAAGAATTTCTGGCTAACCAGTACATGCATAGTCATTGTGTATTTGCTGAAAGAATAGGTACAAAATCTTCATGACAGTTCATAGTCTTAGGCCCACTGTAGGAGAGGATCTGGTTTGAGACAATCTTAAGAGCCTGAACGTGCACAAGTCCATGGGACCTGATGAAATCCATCCGAGGGTCCTAAAGGAGATGGCGAGTGAAGTTGCTATGCCACTGTCCATCATATTTGAGAGATCATGGCGGTCAGGTGAAGTTCCCAAAGACTGGAAAAGGGGAAATATAACCCCCATTTTCAAGAAGGGGAAAATGGATGACCCAGGGAAATACAGACCAGTCAGTCTCACCTCTGTGCCTGCCAAAATCTTGGAGCGGATTCTCCTGGAAGGCATGCTAAGGCACATGAAAAACAACAAGGTGCTTGGTGGCAGCCAGCATGGCTTCATTAGGGGAAAAGCCTGCCTGACCAATNGGAGCAGATTCTCCTGGAAGGCATGCTAAGGCACATGAAAAACAACAAGGTGCTTGGTGGCAGCCAGCATGGCTTCATTAGGGGAAAAGCCTGCCTGACCAATTTGGTGGCCTTCTACGATGGGGCTACGATGGGAGTCAACATCCTTGTCTCTAAATTGGAGAGACGTCAATTTGATAGATGAACCACTTGGTGGGTAGAGAACTGGTTGGATGGCCACACACAAAGTGTTGTGGTCAATGGCTCAATGTTCAACAGGAGACCAGTGGTGTCCCTCAGGGATCAGTGTTGGGACCAGTCTTTGTGGCTGACATGGACAGTGGGATTGAGTGCACCCTCAGCAAGTCTGCTGATGACACCAAGCTGTGTGGTTTGGTGGACATGCTGGAGGGAATAAATGCCATCCAGAGGGACCTTGACACGCTTCTGAGGTGGGCTGATGCCAACATCATGAAGTTTAACCATGACAAGTGCAAGGTCCTCCACCTGCGTCAGAGCAATGCCAGGCACAGCTACAGGTTGGGCAAAGAGGAGATTCAGAGCAGCCCTCCCAAGAAGGACTTGGGGGTGGTGGTCTATGAAAAAATGAATATGAGGCGGCTTCAGTGTACACTTGCAGCCCAGAAAGCCAATTGTATCCTGGGCTGCATCAAAAGGAGCATAACCAGCAGGTCTAAGGAGGTGATCCTGCCCCTCTGCTCTGCTCTCATGAGACCTCACCTGGAGTATTGTGTGCAGTTCTGGTGTCCTCAACATCAAAAGGACATGGAGCTGTTGGAACAACTGCAGAGGAGGGCCACGAAGATGATCAGGGTACTGGTGCATCTCCCATACGAA
The DNA here is from genome assembly GCA_002631895.1 of Agapornis roseicollis. Classification (NCBI taxonomy): domain Eukaryota; kingdom Metazoa; phylum Chordata; class Aves; order Psittaciformes; family Psittacidae; genus Agapornis; species Agapornis roseicollis. Next base: position 120,697 of record NDXB01003224.1, read on the forward strand.
GACAGGCTGGGAAAGTTGGGACTGTTCAGCCTGGGGAAGAGAAGGCTGTGTGGAAACCTCATAGCAGCCTTCCAGTATCTGAAGGGGGCCTATAGGGATGCTGGGGAGGAAGTCTTCATTAGGGACTGTAGTGACAGGACAAGGGGTAACGGGTTCAAACTTAAACAAGAGAGGTTTAGATTGGATATAAGGAAGAAATTCTTTATTGTGAGGGTGGTGAGGCACTGGAATGGGTTGACCAGGGAGGTTGTGAATGCTCCATCCCTGGCAGTATTCAAGGCCAGGTTAGACAAAGCCTTGTGTGGCATGGTTTCGTGTTAGGTGTCCCTGCTTGTGGCAGGGGGTTGGAACTAGATGATCTTAAGGTCCTTTCCAACCCTAACTATTCTAAGCTTCTATGTTAGGTTTTGTGCTCCATCCAACTCCAAGAGCAGGGCAGGATTTCAAAAAAGGAGTGAAGTCAGAAGAATAGTTCATCCTTCAGTTGTCTCAATTTCCCCATCTGTCCATTTATGAGAGCATGTTCTCTTAATTGTCCTTGAGATACACTTTTAGCAACCAGAGCATGAACAATATTCTTGCAATTATTCTACTACTGATATTAATGTGTAAACACATTAATTTTACTGTTTCATATTAATGTCTTAAAAAAGAGTAGACCTCTTTAGTAATATTAATATTACTGAATTTAGTAATACTTTAGTAATATTAATGTTAATATTACTAAATTTAATAAATTAATATTACTAAAGAAGTGTATTCTTTTTTAAGACATTAATATGAAACAGTAAAATATTTAACCAGAAGTCTTTAAAAGTAAAGTTGTTAAAAATAGAAACATTTTTAGTTAAGCAGGTTTTTTGCTCAGCAATGTAATGTTGGGGGAAAAAAAAAGGAAGTGGGGAAGCTTTCAGTGATAATGCTTGTCTTTCCAAGTAACAGCTAAGCATGTTAGAGCCCTGCTTTCTTGGAGATGGATGAACACCTGCCTGCCCATGGGAAGAAGTGAATGAATTCCTTGTTTCACTTTGATTGAGCATATAGTTTTTGCTTTACTTTTTTTGTCTTTAACTCATGAATTCTCACTTTTCTGATTCTTTTCCCCATCCAAGGTGGAGGAGTAAGTGTGGTGCTTAGTTGTTGGGTGGGGTTAAACCACACCTAGATTTAATTACTGGTTATCCTTACAGTAAATTAAAAGCATGCTAGGTACTCAAAAACAATAGTCTGTATGATACTAAATTGATGATAGGACATTTCTTCATTGTTTATGATGACATCAAACCCTAGTTACAGTTATCTTCTCAAGCAAAGCTTGTAACACTTATGGTAAGCTTTACTTTTTGTTACTACAGTTATGGAAATGAGAAAGAGGTAAACTGAAAATTGTATAAATAGAAAATAGAGCAATACTGTCTATGTCTATCCATGAATTCTTGTTGTGACCATTTCAGGCCTTTTCATCTCTACGAACTTAATTTTGAGAATAATGACCCAAAGTTTCCAACTCAAATGTCTATATTGTTATCCAAATAGTAAAAACCAAAACTTGTAGATTTCAGTGTAATGTTTTCATGTGTAAATTAAATTTAAGGAGATATATTAGCAAGACCTAGAAAGTTGACAGTTAAGGGAAATGAACATGCTAAACCTAAATTTAAACCAATTTAAATATTAGATCAAACCAGATTTATCTGGATATTCATGTCTCTTTGGCAAGTTTCAGAAGTGTGACAGGAGGAAAGAACTAAACATATTTGTGCACATGTATGTATGTGTGTTCACAGGAAACTTCTTTTTCTTAGACTTTAATAATCTAGTTGCAGTATGACAATAAAATGTTAAGAAGCTGTCAGATGTCTTCCTCTCCCAAAAAATTATCATAAAATGTTATTTAGGAAAATTGTGAATCTCATTCTTTTTTACATTTATTCTTTTTGGTCCTGTTGTTTGAAATGCGATTTTTGAGAAATGGAGCTTCTCCAAAGGTTAAGAGATGGCTTGGTGTTTTATTAAATTTAAAAGAACCATGAGTCTGTACGGTGTGAAGTAAATTAAAGACCCTCAAGAGGTGATATAATATTCCTTAAATCTACTGAAGAAAAAGACCTAAGGCCTCCTGAATGAAAGATGAGTATGAAAGCAGTATCTGAAGTGCAGATGACAACTATGAAAAGTTGTGTGAGTTGTGCATGCAGGAGAAAAGAATAAGGAAAAATGTAATACCAAATTTAATATACAAAGAGTAAGGGAAATGCAGAGAGTAGCATGGGTTTTGTTATTTGAAGTTCATGGAACAAGTAGCTTAAAGTGCTTTTAAAATTATATTGGAACAAAATCAGGTTTTTTTGTGAAATAGAGGTGGATACTTCCAGTCATGTGTTTTCTTCTATGCTTTCTTACTGAAAATTCAAATCATGACCTCTTTAAGAAAATTTTCGGTTGTGAATATGTTTGGTTTTTTTTTTTTTTTTATCAGCCATTTGGGACTAAGAACACAGAGAATACATGCTTTTTAATTTGAAAATTATTTACATACTGAGAGCAGATGTACACTGACAGTTTGAGTGCTGACTTTTGAAGATATATTACCTTTGCTGAGAAGTCTTTATTAAATAACGGGGATGGATGGATTTGATTTAATTTGATTGTATTTCTTTACCAAAGGAATGATAGGGATCTGTGGTCTTTTCAAGTAGTTACAGGTACATGCATGTCTTCATTATTATATTCACTGTTATTAAATGAACAATAGTAGGTCAAGAAATCCATCTGAAAATAGTTTCAGAACTTCCATGCTCTGAAAACAAGACACTATGTAGCTTACAGCTTGAGTTTATTACTGTCCAATTTATGCCCATCTGTGCAAGTAAATTTATCTCTGTTTATGTCTTTATTTAGCTAAACCTTAAGCACTTTTTTCCTTCCCAGTCTTGTTTTCCTTACATGATACAAACTCATGTTGACTGTTGATCTTAGTAATTTTACATCTATTACTGGTTGGATTTAAGTTTCTTTAATCCCAACTGATGAAAATTCAGTAGATAATTCTAGAACACATTTTCAGAATAGATAACTGTTCTCTCAGCAGTCAAAGTCTGATTTTGTAATAAACTTCAGAGAAAATACTTAATATACAAGTTTCTCTATTTGGGCTCATTAAAGTATATGTCACATTATTTTGCTTTTTGACACTGATTTTTATATATTGTATTCAAATTCAAACATTAATATTAAAAATGAGGAAGTCATTACCAACAAAAGAAACAAACTCAGGGCAAAAACAAAATATGTGTTAAGTTATACACACCTGTGTTGTAAATAATAGCTAATAGCTCAGGTATGCACTCTGTGGTAACTTTGGACAAATATCAGTTGTTTTATGACAGGTAACAAGATGTTAAAGTTGTGGCTCATATTTAGTGGGAGAAAAAGAAGCAAAAGACTGTTCTGTTGTTACTCTGTGACTGAAAAAAACATTTTTCTCTGTTCTCTCTCTTTCTTCATCACTGCAAGAAACAGAAATTTTCTTCTTTTTTTTTTTTTTTTTAAGTAGATACTGCATAACTTATATTGATGAACAGTAAAAATCTATTCAGAAAGAAGTCGATCAGGCCTGAGGCATCCTCTGAACATATAACTATCTTTTCAATTGCAAATGCTTGAGGCAAATAAACCCTTCAGTTATATTGCCTCATATGCTTTGATTTGAAAGAAAAATATGAGCAATGGCTATAGTATTGTTTCTGAGAAGGCATCAGTCATAAGGAGAGAGTGCTTCTATAGCTTGTTAGTGGTTTTGGTTTTTTAGCAAAGATCCTTTAGGATCTTCGTTAAAAATATCCTTCAGGAACTGCTGTTAGTACTTTCTATTTTCATAACGTCTGTGGACAGGCTGTCTGACAACAGACATTTTGTGAGCAATCCAGAGACCTTGGTGTAAGGCAGCCTGCCTGAGAATAGAAATGGAGTGGAGATAAACTGAAGGCCACGGATTAGGGAGTAAAAGAAACACCAGCTGTAAGAACTCAGAGGTAGGCGGAGGAGAGGGGGAGCTGAGAAGTTCTGGGGTTCGAGTTCCCAGGACAGTGTTATCCAATCCTAGCATTGTTAAGGGTTAAGGTGCCCAATCAACAATTGCCAAATCAATGTAGCTGTGCTAAGAATCTCTATATAACATTGACACTTTGTCTAATAAGATGGCATTCGCTTGATCACATTGATCGTCTCAGGGTTGTCCGTGACTCCTGCGTCAGCAAACGTCCATAACATTTCTCAGACCATTATCACAAAACATGATGCAACTCTTCCCAACTGGAAGAAAAATACAGTTCTTGTAGTACTAGCATGTCAGTTCTTTCAATTAATAAGCTGGAAATAAATAAAGAAAACTGACTCATTCTTCTCCAAGATCCTTGGATGGAGTGCTGTGTAAAATGGAGAAGCCATGTTAAAACTAAGACTTCTTTTAATTTTAGAATTTAAAAATATGTAAGTCACTTCATATTAAAATAATTTTTTTTTTTGCAAGACAATTTTGACTTCAGACTTGTATCCAGTAAAGCATGAATAAATAGGGGAAAGGCAGATATTTTTCAGGACATTGCATCTGTGTTATTTTACTTATGTTACAAATTCATCAGCATCATTGACCATCTGTTACCCTGATGGTAGAGATATACCTTTGAAAATATTGATAAAAATTGTTTGAAATATAAAGTTTCTACATAAATAATTATAAGCCCTGTGCTAACAGAATTTGCTGAAATCTGGCTACCCACAAATTAGATCTACAGTATTATACATTTGTAACTATAGGAACAAAGAAGCAAAGAGCAGGTGAAATCAGTTCCTTGCTAAAATAATCCTATTTCCACTAACTGTTCAGGAATCCCATGATGACTTAGCTCCCAAGTTTTATTTGTCCATATTTAGATAACATCAGTCTGGAAGCTTGTGTATGGAAAGGAGGGTTTTTCTGCTTTATTTCTTTTGTAATTCTTTTCTATTTAAAGCACCATTAAAAGGCTTTATTAAACCTAACACTAGTCATACTAATTGTTAATAAGCAGAAATGAATGTGGTTTCAGTTTGCTTAGCTTTCTGGTAATAGTGTTTGACGACTTATTTAAAACTGTATTTTCTTCCAGTTATCTGTGATTGTGAAGTGCTGGATCAACAGTAAAATAAAGAAATAGATTTTTGAGTATTTAAGAGAATTTTTATATTTGCCTTAAAAAACCTTCAAACATTCTGAGGATGAATACATTCTTAGCAGTGTTAGCCATCACTGTAAAGGGAATGTAGATCTACTTAACCTAATTGTAACTTTATCTGTAACTAAGGCAGGTAACATAATTTTGTTCTGAAGCAGATTTCTTTTTCCTTTCAGCCAAATCTCTATAGCCTGAGAGAAGACAACATTACTAGATTTTTTTAACTGATCAAACTCTTGACTACTGATAGATCAACACATAAATGGATCCAGTCCTAATTCTACCTGCTTGCTACATATGTCCCTCAGTGTTTCCCAAAATAGCTTTCTCATCCTCTTTTTTTTATTCTGTTGCATTATTCATTCATTACTTCAGAAACCATGGAATTTTTATACATGATTTTTGCTTTCAATCATAACTATAGGTTAGGGTTAACATTAAACATGTTAAAAAAGCTTAAAAAAAGAAAATAATTTATCTGTCTCCTTAATACCACCTAAACATTTCAATTTGGAAGATATTAAGCTACCATGGATGTGAAACAGAATCTGAATTTCTCAAATATTTCAAAATGGTCTGGGGCTATTAATGTTTACATTAATGCTATTAATGTTTACATTAAGAAAGCTTTGAAATGTTCTTTTTATGAGGTCTGCAGTGCCAAGGCAAAAAAAATACCAAAGACTGAGGCTTGATTAGAAAGTGAGTCATATGTGTAGAAATATTTCACAGATATTATTTGATGGATATTACATTTATGGGAGAAATATAAATTCCATCACTCAAAAGTGAACGCGGAGAAAGGTTGAAAACCAAAGCCTATTACCTGGCAAATACCAGGGGCATGGCTGTCTCTAGAGAGTTTTAGATCAGGGTTTCTGTGCTCACAGTTCCAAATCTCTTTTTATCTGTTTTGTGCAGTGATCAGGATTAAACCAATATTTTTTATAAATAACAGGACTCCATCCAATTAAACAGTTCGTTAGAGGAAGTTCCCTCTCATAATTGATACAATCTGCTGTACTCCAAATGTTGGCTAATAACATACATCAGAAAGAGCAATACTCTTATGGTCACAAGAAATCATCATGACAGATCACCTCGGCTTTCTAGTCTAGCTTGTTTTATAGACAAGAACCAGGCAATATTATATCTCTTGCCAAATGAAGTGATTTCTTACTTATGTTGCTGACTTTAGATGGATAGTTAAGTTTCCAATGGCATCAATAGTTTAGCCCTGCAGAAAAATAAAATATAATAAAAAAAAAAAAAGGAAATTGTTTCCCACCATGTTACTATCTCAGATCATCTAAATAATTGGTCAGAGCAGTGTCAAGAAACAAGGGGATGAGGCAGAACTTTGAATTACTTGGAATATTTTTCAATAACAGAAGAATGAAGTTGGATCATTATGGGTTTTTTTAGGAAGAACTGGTTTTACTTCAGGCTTTTTTTTTCTTTTTTTTCTTTTTTTTTTTTTTTTCT
>NDXB01003224.1:127480-141461 GCA_002631895.1 Agapornis roseicollis
TTTTTTTTTTTTTTGTCTGACAGAAACCTCTGTAAGAGCATCAGTTTTAGAAGTTATGGAGAATTTGTAGTCTCCTGAAACTAGATATTACCTTGAATCAAATATCAGATAATTTTAAACACAGGAAAAATGCAGTATCCAAATTAAATGACCAGCTTATTTTTGGGTGTACTTTGTGTCATCAGGATTAAGGCTTCTGAAGATAGATTACTCCCTCTCTCAATACCTGTTCTTCAGTGCTTATTTAGGTATTGAGCTGGAAAGAAGTGGAACAGAAAACAGCAGAAGACATAACTACTATCCTTAGAAGTTTTTTATATATTTGTAAGTATTTGCTTCTAAATTAGGATGCAAATTAGAAAAAAGTGTAGAGTGCTTTTTGTCTTAAAACTGCATGTGCACGCAAAAAAAACCCCGAAACACAAGCCCCCAAAACCAAAAACCAACAAAAAAATAAAACAAACAAACAACAAAAATACAACCAACAAAACACAAACAAACAAACAAAAAAAACAACCAACCAAATAAAAAAAAACATAGACACTTGAGGAAGGTGAATCCATATTACCTGCAAGAATTACTGAAGAAATTTTCGTTTGTTCCAGAAGAGAAACAGAACTCAGATGCCGTACTACTTCAGTAGTTACAATGAAAAGTCTTTCTGAAGGCATTTTCTGGAAAAGGAGCAGTGTAGGAGAGAAGGGCTATGAACAAATATGTAACTTGGTTTTGTGTTGTAACAGTATGCTTGTATTAAAAGATCTGAGGACTTGGTGTATACTTCCCCCAGATGTGTCCTGTAGCCATTAGAAATGCTGAAAATCCTAAATAAACATTTTAAGGCTGTAAAATCTAGAAAACTCTAATGCAGCTAGCAATCAGTGAGGGCACACAAGAATGTTTTATTTACTGTTCTAGAAGATGTGTAATAAAAGATGAAAAAAATAGAACAGAAACAGGACTAAAATTTCAGTTTAGAAATTATCTTTGGAAGTTTTGGTTCAAGGACCTTACTTCATTTTTTCAAGAATATAAAGTGAAAGGGACACGATTCAATTCATAAGCCCTGTCAGAAATGTTCCATCAGAATGCCAACAAGAATGACAATAAGCCATCTAAAAAGACAGAGAGCAACATTATTAGTTTGTTCCTTATTTATCTTTGTCTATTCATTTTTCCTTATTCTGCTCTCTAAAGCTTTCTGTAAGGAATCACCTTATTCAAATAAACGTTGCATTATTTTCTACTTTAAATGCTTCCCAAAATTACTTGCTTTTGTTTCCTTATCATAAGGGACTTAAGCTTCAATAATTAACAAGAATCTAGGAAGAAAATAATAGGCAAGTAATTTATTGACAATACGCTGCCAAACTGAAAGAAATACTTCTCTGTAATATTAGGGTGTTTCATATTTCACTTAAATATTGGAATAAAGGTGAAAAGGAAAAGGGACATAAAAGGGATGGAAGTTTTATTGAGGAAAAAAAGAAGATTAGCTGTAGACTAACTAATTCATATAGATGAACGTCAGTGTAATAATCCCAAATTATTGTCAATGCAATAGTCCATTTACATTTCTAAACAAATGGAAAAATATATAGCTTTTTTGGAGTCTTATATTTATTAGATTTTATCTACCGCTTCATTTACAAGACAATAAAGAAAAAAATTTCAAAATCAGGAAGGTTTTCATGCTGGTTTTGAAGGAAATGTGAAGTACTCAACACTTAACACGCAGGGTTCTTCACTCAGAAAAAAATGTTGCCTGCAGTGCTACAGATGCTTTTGGAATAAACATTCAATGGCAAGCAAGAATAGCAACATTTGCCAAAGGTCCCAGCTGCTTTTTCAAATCCAGTAAATTGTTATGATTTTCTTTTGGATTAACACATTTGTTATCACAAAAGTATTCTTCTGCTATTAGAAATGCAATGTGACCCCATCTTGATGTTGCCATCCTATCCCCAGAAGGTGAGGCTCATGTCATCCATCTGTGTAAAACTACATAGGCAGAAATCCATCCATTATGAGACTGCAAATAACTATGGCAGAGGTTAATGTGGTTTAAGGCCAGTTCTAAGAATTTTTTGCAATCATGGGGGAAAACCCAAGAAAGTGAAAAAAATCAACTTAATTGATAGTTTAATGACATTTAATGTAAGGTTAGTAATACTTTGTTTGCTTCAGAGAGCATAATATAAATTCTTATTTCTTAGTTTAAATTATTTATCAAGATAATTTTATAAGATTGAGAAGAATAGCCTGTCACAATAGCTTGCTGAATTCTGGTTTATTGCATATAAATATACATATATACATATAGTATTGTATATTTCTATGTCGTGGTTTAAACCCAGCCACACAGCTCGTTCACTCACTCAACCCCCCTTTCTTGCCCTCCCCTTCCTTCTGGAGGGATGGGGAGGAGAATCAAAAGAATGCAACTCCCACAGGTTGAGATAAGAACAGTTTAGTAACCAAGGTATAACACAAATCACTGCTACTACCTATATACTACCTATATAATACTAATGATGATAAAGGAAATAACAAGGAAAGAGAATACAGCACCTCACCACCCATCAATAGATAAATAGATAACCACCCTGCCTGACTGAGCACCAACCCATACCTAGTCTAACCCCCCCCCCTTGAGCACTCGCCCTTCCGGGTAACTTCCAGTTACATCCTGGGCATGACATGCTGTGGTATGGAATACCTCTTTGCTCAGTTTGGGTCACATGTCCTGTCCCTGCTTCCTCCCGGCCTACCCTCCTCCCTGCAGAGCATGAGAAAGTCCTTGATCATAGAATCATAGAATAGTTAGGGTTGGAAAGGACCTTAAGATCATCTAGTTCCAACCCCCCTGCCACAAGCAGGGACACCTCACACTAAACCATGCCACACAAGGCTTTGTCTAACCTGGCCTTGAATGCTGCCAGGGATGGAGCACTCACAACCTCCCTGGGCAACCCATTCCAGTGCCTCACCACCCTAACAGCAAAGAATTTCTTCCTTATATCCAATCTAAACCTCCCCTGTTTAAGTTTGAACCCGTTATTCCTTGTCCTGTCACTACAGTCCCTAAAGAAGAGCCCCTCCCCAGCATCCCTATAAGCCCCCTTCAGATACTGGAAGGCTGCTAAGAGGTCTCCACACAGCCTTCTGTTCTCCAGGCTAAACAGCCCCAACTTTCTCAGCCTGTCTTCGTATGGGAGATGCTCCAGTCCCTGATCATCCTCGTGGCCCTCCTCTGGACTTGTTCCAACAGCTCCATGTCCTTTTTATGTTGAGGACACCAGATCAGACTAAACATTTGAGCAATAACTAAAAACATTGCTGTTATCAGTTCTGTTCCCAGGCTGAAAGTCAAAAGCACAGTGCTGCACCAGCTGCTAAGAAGAAAAAATGCCTGCTATTGCTAAACCCAGGACATTCTATAATTGTAAGGCACAGCAAATTTAAAGCTCTAATAATTTATAATGTAATTTGATGTTCAAATTAGAATACAGGTTGGTGGTAGTTTGTTCTTTAGTAGACAAATACTTTATTAGATACTATTTTGTTTTATAGGATATGCAGAGTATATAACTGTCTTCAAGCAGTTTTTTTTAGAAAAACTCAGTAATACAGTGGAGGACTGGAGCTAAGCTGGACTGCAATAAAGCAGATTTTATTAATATACATTTTTTAATGGTAACAATGTACTTTACCTTACACTCCAAAACTATTTCATAGATTGATTATGAACATCAGAATGACTGTAAATAAGGGAAGGGTGAGTATAAGAAAATATTGAGATTCTGAAAGAAAATGTTATTTTTAAGGTAAAATTCACAGTAAATAATTTATTATGACTAAATATGCATGATATAAATTTCTCCTTTGTTAGGCAGAACAGTGAATATGTATCACCAAAATTATTTTTTTATTTTGAGGGGGCTGACCTACTAAAGAGTAGTTCAGCTGAGAAGGACAAGGAAGTACTGGTGGATGACAAGTTTAGTATGAGCCAGCAGTGTGCCCTTACTTCTGGAGCACCAGCAGTATCCTGGGGTTCATTGGGAAGAGTGTGGACAGCACGTCAAGGAAGGTGATTCTCCCCCCCTACTCAGCCCCAGTGAGGCCACATCTGGAGTACTGTGTCCAGTTCTGGGCTCCTCAGCACAAGAAAGATAATAAGGTACTGGAGAGGATCCACCGGAGGGCCAGAAAGATGATTAGGGTTTTGGAGCATCTCTCTTACAAGGAAAGATTGAAGGAGCTGGTTCTATTTAGAGAAGGCTGAGAGTGGATCTCATTAATGCATGCAAATACCTCAAAGACAGTTGTCAAGAGGATGGTGCCAAACTCTTCTCAGTGGTGCGCAGCAAAAGGACAAGAAGCAATGGCCATAAACACAGACACAAGAAGTTTTACCTCTACTGTAATTCTTGCCACTTTTCCAAATAAGATCAGATATACAGATAGCATACAGGGATCCCCAAAATAGAGATCCCAACAGAATTTTAGGCACATTGGGAATTGGATAAAAAATAATATGGAAGTCACAGTCACTTTCTGGAACACAAGCGTTAGAATCGGTTACTGAAATTGCAGCTGTGCTGGGCAGGGCACGCCTCTAGGATGAAGGATCACTGCCTCCCTAAGATCGTGTTTTACAGTGAACTTGCTACTGGTTTCCGCAAGCAAAGTGCCCCAAATAAGAGATATAAGGACTCCCTGAAACAATACCTTAGCCTTGGCCATATTGACTACCATAGGTGGTCTACCTTGGCCTCCAATCGGGAAGTTTGGAGACACACCATACATAATGCTGTTGTCTCCTTTGAGAACTCACACAGAACTAGTCTTGAGGAGAAAAGACAACATAGAAGAGTCGCGCCCCGCCTATACCACCCAAGGAGACCTTTCACTATGCTTTTTGCAACCAGATTTGCCTATCTCACATTGGCCTTTTCAGTCATCAGCACGCTTGTAGCAAGTGTGGGTAAAGCCCTTCCCTAATCTTTGTTCGCGAAATCAAGCCATGAGATGACATTTTATGATTTATTTTTTTTTTGGTGGAATTTTTAAAGCTTTTTGTTTGTTTGTTTTGTAGAGTAGTGATGACAATGAAAACAACAAACAGGAAGCTCCCATGTTGAGGAAAGTTTTGTGTTACTCAGATATATTCTGAAGTGTAGCTATATGTCCTCTGTTCAGCAGTAGCAGTCATTTTTCTCCTTAGTAGCTGGTGCAGTGCTCTGGTTTTGACTTTCGGCCTGATAAAATCGCTCATAACACCAGGGTTTTAAGTTGTTGCCAATACTGTTTACTTTGACCAAGGACCTTCTGAGTCTCATGCTCTGTCAGGGAGGAGGGGAAGCCGGGAGAAAGCAGAGACAGGACACCTGACCCAAACTAGCCAAAGAGATATTCCATACCACAGCACATCATGCCCACTATATAAACTGGGGGAAGTTACCTGGATGGGTTACATCACTGCCAGGGTCGGGCTAGTTATTGTTTGGTGGGTGGTGAGTGGTTGTATTCTCTTCCCTTGTTATTCCCCTCATCATTATTATTATTATTGGTGGTAGCAATAGTGGTTTATGTTATACCTTGGTTACTGGACTGTTCCTATTTCAACCCATGGGAATTACATTCTTTCAATTCTCCTTCCCATCCCTCCAGGAGCAGAGGATGAGGAAGGGGCGAAGTGAGAGAGTGACTACGTGATTCTGAATTACTGACTGTACTTAAACCACGACACCATAGATAAGAGTATTTTGCAAGTATTTAAATGTCTTTACAGTAGCACAAATATGCATTACTTTAAAAATACAAATAAAATTACAAAGCATTTGAATATTTGTGTCTGATTTTTTTACATGATCACAGTTTTTCAATACCTTGCAATAGTGCTGAAAACACAAATAATATATCCATTCATAAATTAATTCCAGTAATTTCACTCAGCACATAGACAAATTATAGTTCTAATAAAGTAGTTTCTAATAGTCAATAAAAAGCTAATGAAACAAATTTAATATGATAATATCACATGGCAATAAACAAATGCCATTATAGATACAAGCGAATTACATTGTCGATGATGCTGTTAAATTATGTATGCTTAGCTGGTGCACACAGAAGCTGGTTTTGCATGCTCCGTTTTCAGAGACCAGTTTTCACTAACTGCAAATACATGGTTCCCTAAACAAAAAAAGAACTTACTGATTTGGCAGTTGTTTTTAATACATGTAAACAACATTGCTCAATAAAGGTAAATGTAAGACGCTTAAAATATTTCTTAATCATCAGTAATTACATGTTTATGAATGTAACTATATTATAGTGACTGCATTTCTAAATGCAATCTGTTCATTTAGTTTAATAAAGGCCTTTAGGGAAAAGAAAAATATCTAGTGAAAATGAATGCCTGAAAAGTCACATTGGAAATAAAATATTAAAGCCTCAATAAAAAAAATTTGTTAATGGACTGGATGGCAGCAGGGGAATTTAAAAAAATGAAAAAATGCTGCTACTTATATCCTTGATCAGAAATTGTATTCTTCAGTAAAATTGAAATATCTAGAAAAGAATCAGATTGTTTCCTTAGGCTAAACTTGTTTCTTCTTTTTCCTTTCCATTGTCTGCAAAGAAGAGTGAACATGAATTTGGATGTGAATACCACATCCCTTTTATGCTTTGATCATTGAAAAAGTATTGTCTGGCAAAATGACTTGATGTTGAAAGTCTGGTCCCAGGCTTTCTACAGTAAGATGAGCTGTATTCTCCTCTGTCAAGTGAACAACAGAGGGAGTTTTGTCTAAGACCACATAAGCATAAAAAAGGCAGATGTCTTTACTTTCAGCAGCTTCAAGTGATCATCCTGAAAAAGCATTCATAAGCTAACATACAATAGCAACTGTTAGACATCAGAAAGAGATAGAATGATCAGTGTTTGCCACATTTCATCAAGCAGCTGCACTATCTCCTCTGGTTGTGTAGTCTGGCCTGTCTCTCAGTGCAGTGATATTTATCTCACTGCTTTCAATAATGGAAAAACAAGCCTTTTGGTTATAACACGTATTTTAGAACTAAAGACCAGGAGATAAATATAACAGGCTTTTGAGTGTCTTGTTTTAAAAATAAAACAAGTGGCTGAGGTTTATAACTACCTGTAGTCAGAAGGATATACTGAAAAGTTTGGTCTGTGAATATGTTGAATTTTGCTTTCAAGTCCTACAATCAGCCACTGCAGTTTAGGTGTTCTGATTGCTTGCTTGCTTTTTTTTCAAATATCAGTTTTAGGTAAAGCATCATCTGTTTTTCACAGGCTTACACTTTAATGTTCCCAAAGTGACTTGACACAAAGTAAATTGTAGTAGCATTAGCTAATGCACAATAAAAAGTTTAAAACTTCTTTTTAATCAAAACCCATATTCTGAGAACTGGAAAGAAAAAAAGTTAAATAGGTGTCTCTCTAAAGTAATCAGTGAAGTTTTGCTACTAACCATAAGAATGAGCATCATTTGAATGGGATGTATGTATGTAAATAAACGAAATCCCACTATCACAACAAAGAGCTTGGCTCAAAGAAAAGCCAGGTACAATGGAAAGATTTCTTTCAGATAGTTTATTTCCCTTTAAGTTACAATGTCATTTGCCTTAGGCTTTTTTTACATTATATAGATTTCTTCAAAATACTTAGGGAAGTAATGAGAGGTAATATATATAAAACTGCCTTTAAAAGCAAATTCCTGATTGTACCCAAATCAAAGAAATATCTTCTTCATGATTCTACTTCTGTTATTGTGATTATAAAATTATATTTCTTATTACGTTCTCAGATGTCCTTTAATAACAGGAAGAAACATCATTTGTGTGTTCTAATTAAAATACTAGATACGAATTACAGAAGCTTTATAGTTTCTCAAAATGACTGGAATAAGAAAGTGTCAGATTCAGATCTAGAAGTCATGGGATTATAAAAATTTTGTCATAATTTATAACAGTTGTTTTTTGCAATAGTTGATATTCCAAAAGGCATGTGAATTATGTGGATGTTGTGTTGAATGTGATGCCTCTTTGAAGGCTCCTCTTCATTGTTGCCAGTCCTCCAGAATGTCCTTTTCCAAGCCTTTTGTACACTTTTATATACCCCCCTATGCTGCTTACAAAATTAGCCAGTATTCTCTTCCTTGTGTACCACTTTAGCTTTAGATAGAGCATGGTTTCTGCTCAGCTTCAAGTTTACTACATTTTACTTGATTTCTGCTGATTGTTCTGCTCCTGGATTATTACTCCCCCTTCCTTAATCATAATCTCATGAAGCTTACTCCCTAGAATCCATTTTAGTCCTTTGCATCTACAGAAAGGGAATGCATCAAACCAGGTGGTTTAGATGTCAGTAAGAAGGGCTTACAGAAAATACTCATTTCCTGTTGCACAAAATTCTTCATATTACAACAGATGATCTACACAAGGAACAGAGAAAAACAGTTTACAGATAAAATGATGAATACCTATAAATCACAGGTTGCTGTATCAGAGAGATAGATTGTTTATGCAACTAGCTTGTTGGGTGGCCCGAAAATGTAGACTTTTCCAGTCCTTCACAGGGACTGTGATTAGGGATTCAGATCAGGTGTTTGATGCAACTTCAGAAAGGGAATTGCAATAGTCATCACACCACAACATCTACAATTAAAATAAATATGTAAACAAATCTTTCATGTAAGAATCTCAAAAAGTCTATCTACAAATTTTGTTCTGTGTGAAAATTTAACAAGAGTAAGAAATTAGAACCATTAGCAGGCCACATTCAACATCCAAACAAATACATATTTAATGAGATATGCTGTGCCATTTATAAACAACTTTTTTTTTCCAATACCGACACTGCTCTTTACACTTCTGAATCTATAGTCTCCGTTATGTAAACTACACACAGCTGTAGGTAGGTGCCTTGCAAAGAATATAATTCACCAGATGCATATTTATTATACTTGGAGCTCTCTTTTTCCCTCACCTTCTGTTATTGCTTTTATTCGGTGAATCCATTACACTCCTTACTGAGTTAGAAAGAACTTTCTCAGAAAAGGAAACCTGAGAAGAATTTATAAATATCAAACCATTGTGTCCCTGTCAATTTCAAAACTGTAACTAAAGTAAACAGATAAAGAAAATTACTCGACTTGCATCCCATAGTCAGAATGACAGTTTTGCTATTGATAGCTAAAAGTTGGATTCAACATTTAACAATGCACAGCAAGAAATCACTGCTTCTGAGAGGATGTAACACAGTATGCGTAAAGCAGCGCCTGTGAGTAGTGGGTCTGTGTGAACCTCATGAGGTTCACCAAGGCCAAGTGCAAGGTCCTGTACCAGGGTTAGGGCAATCCTAGGTGCCAACACAGGCTGGCGAATAAAATGATTGAGAGCAGCCCTAGAGAGAAGAACTTGTAAGTACTTCAGGGTGGATGAAAAGCTGGACATGAGCCAGAAATGTGCACTCACAGCCCAGAAAATCAAATGTATCCTGGGCTGCATCAAAAGGAGTGAGGCAGCAGAGGAAGAGAGGTGATTCTGCCTGTCTACTTGGCTCTTATGAGATGCCACCTGGAGTATTGTATCCAACTATGGAGTCCTTGATAATGGAAAGATATAGACCTGTTGAAGCAGGTCCAGAGGAGGGTCACAAAAATGATCAGAGAGCTGGAACACTTCTTCTGTGAAGAAAGGCTGACACAGTTGTAGTTTTCCAGCCTGGAAAAGTGAAGGCTCCAGGGAGGCAGTACTGGGGCCTTTCAGTAATTAAAAAGGTCATAAGAAAGATGGGGACAAGCTTTTTAGCAGCGCCTGTAGTGATAGGACAGGGATCAGTGGTTTTAAACTAAAAAGGGTAGATTCAGAGTAGATAAAGAACAAATTTTTATGATGAGCGCAGTGAAACACTGAAGTGGGTTTCCCAGAGAGGTGGTAGTTGCCTCATCCCTGGAAACTTTCAAGGACATATTGTATGGGGCTCTGAGCAATCTGCTCTAGTTGAAGATGTCCCTGCTTATTGCAGGGGCATTGGGTTAGGTGACATTTAAATGTCCCTTCCAACCCAAACTGTTCTATGATACTATGATATTATGATTTCATAAGTTTTTAAATCCATTAAATATTTGTAGCCATTTTCTCTTGTCCAATAGAAAAAATATATTTCTTTCCTTACTTATTTACTCCTTTTCTCTTTTTAATTTTTAGTATGTACAGTTTAACAGCTTACAGTAACTCTACACCTCTTTCTAATGCTAGGATGTCTGCAGGTAACTCCTTTTTCAAAACCCATTTACCTACATCAATCTTACTTTCATCAGCATCACAAACTATCCCTACTTAACTAAGGGTTTGGATGGGAGGATTTGTTGTGGTTTTAGTAGGAAAAAGAGAAATGGGAGATATCAGTTTTGCTAAGTGTTTGGTCTGGTTACTCTCTGCTGTAAAGCGGTACCTATTCCCTGTTCATAGAATGTCCTTGAAAGACTCTTAGGGCCTCAGACTTTTCCATTTCTAGATACTTTCATATGTCCCTTTTGAAGTTCGACCTGAATTATTCTAGAATTGTATGCTAAACATTGAACTGCACTTTTTTATTTCCCTATCAAGCAGTCTGAAACCCATAAGCACCCCAATTTAAATTTCTAATTAGAAAATACAGGACAGCTAGATATAGAAATATCCAGAACATGGCTCAGGAAAGTTCTAGGTGATCTGACCTGAGTTTAAATGGAGTGCTGAGGCTGTTAGTGAGGTAGCTAGCAAGGCTAGTTGAGGCAACTAAGACCTATTAGTACACTCAAAGCCTTAAGAAGTATACTATTAAAAGTAGAAAATTACATATGCAGATAAAGTATTTCTATCAGTGAAAGCTGTACTCATCCAACTTGCTGCTGATTCACTGCTGCATGACAATAAAGAATTTTAAAGAATGTTGGAGGCTTGAACTGCTACAAGGGACTCAATTTCTGAGCTTATTAAAAATGTCCGTGTACATGAAAATAAGTAAACTGTTGACATGAAAGCTTTTTTGCTTCATATTTGCCAATACAAATTTTGCTTAGTTTTTACTGGCATCTCAAGAACAAATTGGACTAGGTGGCCCACGCATTAGGAAAATATGATCTCAAAGAATTTAGCTGTTTTCTGTACATGTGTTCATTCTACCATTCCACAAATTGTTGTTTTTACACACACACATGCTAAATTAATTAATATGTCTATCTGATTTGGTGGCTGCATACCATAGACTATCAAATTTACCAGAATTTCCATATACCAAAGACTAGATGTTGTATGTTCTGACATGCTTGACAGGCTTTTAGAAAAATTGAAACTTTATGTTACTCAAGGCACAGGGATTATGCAAGTTAATCATGAAACCACCACCATCTGTTGTATATAATTTTCCATTTTTATTGTGCAAATGGAGAAAGCAAAGAAGAAAGTAAAGATCATTCGAATACTGTAAATGGTAAATCCTTACTTCCACAAGTTTTGTAACTCAGGGAAAAAATTACTTCAGCCTTTAACATGAAATTGCTTTTGTTCTGCAAAATTAAAACCAAAAAAGCTGTGCCAGAAATGCATGTACTAATGAATACCAGAGTATGAAGTTATTCCATGCCCTATAAAGCAGTGTAAAAGCTTTTATATGCATCTCTTCTTTTTTAAGATTAGTCATCCTTGATGTTTAATCCTATTCCATGTACCAGCAGCCAATGACAATTTTCAGTATTCTTGATTTCTGTTTGTTCTTTAGAGGTCAAGAATCTTGCAATTTTCACTGCTCATCAAGCAAAAAGCAGAACACTGTTGAAAAGAACAGCAGGGGAGAAAGACAGGAGGCAAAGATCAAAATGTAGCAGCAGGGAAGGAATTGAAAACAGCACAAAGAAATGGGTGAGTAAAAGTACTAGTGAACAGGAGGCGAAAATGAAGCTCAAACTTTAAGTGAACAGCCAGTCTAATATTTGCTTGTTTATCCAAAGCATTTGTACATATATTTGTATTCACAACTTTAGGAGTTTTATTTAGGGTCCGCAGATGTAAAAGAATGTTTTTCATAGTTTCAGGAAGTTTAGTATAAACTTTTTTTTTTTTTTTTTTCTTTCTTCATCTGAATGCATTTTTGGTTATTGAAGAAAACTTAGTAAAAAAGCGAGTATATGATAGTCTTGATAATGTTTGCTAATATGCTTTCTATACATCCTTGTGACATAATAAGACAGTCTAAGTCAATTAGACATGAGTTGCAGCACTGGCACAGAGGCCAAGAGAAGTAATGATATTCACAAGCAAAAAAACCATGTAACAGTCATACAAAAATATCTCATTAGTGATTATTCTTGATTTTGCCATAATAGGCACTATCCATCTGTATGATACTTTGAATTGCTACAACTGTTTTCATGCTTTTTATCATGATTTATATTCTGTCCAAAGCCAAATCTAACATGTCTTTGAACAGACTAAAAAGATTCAAAAGTAGCTTCGATTTATTTTTACTCTTTTAAAATAAAAATAATAATAATGTGTATTTCATTTTTGTTGTGCTCTACAATGTGTTTATAGGTGAAACAAGCAATCTTGTCTGTCTGAATCAAAATTATTTTTTAATGACATTCAAAATGTGCTTGAAAGGAAATGCAGTAATTTTGAAGTTCAGGCTTTTAAATTGTTCCATGCATGAAAGTCTTAAATAAAATAGTCAAACTTTTTCATTGTTCTCACATATCTCATCTTTTTCTCCCTGCCATGGGTAGGGATGCCCCACACTAAACCATCTTGCTCAAGGCTCTGTCCAGCCCAGCCTTGAACCTGCCAGGGATAAAGCATTTCCCATTCCTTTGGGCAACCTGTTCCCACCACCCAACCTCACCACCCTTGCAGTAAAGAACTTCTTGCTTATATCTAAACTTGAACATCCCGTGTTCTAATTTAAACCTATTACCCATTGTGCTAATGCTACAGTCCCTGATGACTGTTTCTGTACACCTTCCAGGTTACCCGCCTCAGCTTCCACCTTCTGTACACTTCCTTTTCGTGTTTATCTTGGCCAGGAGCTATATATTCCTCCAAGTAGGTCTCCTGATGACTATGCACAACTTTTCAGCTTGCAGCATGCGCTCTTTGGATATTAATCAGCTTTCTTTTGCCTCCCTTTCTTCCAGACCCTCATAATGTGGGACTTTTCTAAGCAGATCTTTGAAGAAACACTGCAGCCAAGACAACCTTTGACCTTCACTGTCCCAAAAAAAGCCCTATTTGTTGGTAACTACAAGGTCTAACAGAACACCTCTTTTCCTTGACTCCTCTAACAGTTGTAGGAAGAAGTTATTACCAGTGCACTCCAGAAAGCTCCTGGATTGCTTATGCCCTGCTGTGTTGTCCTTCCAGAAGATATCTGGGTGGCTGAAGTCTCTCGCGAGGACCAGAAACACTGAACGTGAGTCTGCTTCTGTCTACAGATGGCCTCATCCACTTTTTCTTCCTGATCAGGTGACCCATAGCAGACATCCACTATAACATCACCTTTAGCTGCTCTCTTGTTAATCCTAACCAATAAACTCTCATCCAAACCCCAGCAGAGCTCCATGTACTCCAGCTGCTCTCTCACATAAAGGCTATGAGATTTCCAAGACTGAGATACTTCTACTGTTCTACAATAGCCTGATGTTCTGTCATGGTGGATGAACAGATGTCAATGTCAGGAGGTGATTGGACACCATTTTATCCTTATTGTTACTTTTGTGTGTATGTATGTAACACCATCTGACCTTGTTGTTGATTTCAAAAGGTACAGCACATTATCACTCTCAACATTTTTATTACCATTTTCAGTAGCTTATTTACAGACATCAGTAAGTTGTGTGAACTTCTTCCTCCAAGTTTTCTTTTTTTTTTTTTTTTTAATCTCCTACTTTGTTTAAGATTAATTTTTACA
>NDXB01003225.1:0-96168 GCA_002631895.1 Agapornis roseicollis
GACTCCATTTTGCTCAAGAGTTCTGGCCATTTTCAACTTGTTGTCTAATCTTGTGTCTTTAGCGAGCTTTGTTTCTGTTATTGTAGGCTCATACAGTTACATCCACATAGCAACACCTGTTATTTGCAAAAGCCAGTACATTCATGTGTTTGTCACAATTCCTCGTTTTTTCTTAATCTGTTTAATTTCCATTTCTGGCTTTTCTCATTAATTTTTTCGAAGATTAGTTTTGCCTCCTCAAACGGATCATCACAGGACCCTATTTTTAACATTCTAATTTTTGATTCTGTTCCCTCAGGAGTAACTGTTTCAAATTGTAACTGCTCTATGGTCCTATAGACTGTTCTACTCATCAGGGGAACAACACAAGGTACAACGAGTAAAACAATTATTAACAAAACAAAGCCCAGCAGGATTCCTCTTAACCCCCCCAAGTTCCATCAGTCATTGTTCCACCGTTTTTCCATATCCAAGTTAAACCTTTTCCAGGTTTGAACAGGAGCATGTGTGACCTTTTTCATTTCAGTAATTATCTTTCCAATAGCTTTTCCTTTGTCATCTATCTGTAAACATTTGGATAGATTGAATTTCCCCCCCACACACCCTTCCTGAGCTAAAAGGTAATCCAGGGCTAAGCGATTTTGATATACTGCCGTGCGAATTTTGCTATTCTGTTTGGCTAATATGGTTAATGCATCACCAGTTTTGTTAGTCACAGTTTCTAGGACTGCTTGTAACCTATTTACGTGATGTAACATATAAGGAGGAGTCCGGTATCCCCAGGATCCACCCTCCGCCCGGGAGGTGGGATAGTAGTATTCAATAATTCACTCTGAGGGCCACTGATCATCTTTCCATTTTCCAATCTGTAGGTCCCTTTTTGCCCAGGATATTTCAGATACATCACAATAGACTGGCGCCCCGAATCGTTCCCCCTGCTTATGGGTAATAAAAACAAACTTGGCTGGATGGTTCCTGAAACACATGTTCTGGTCCCATTCCGGGCTAATTCAGAGTATGCGTATTTACCACAGATTCAATAGAGTCCTTCTGGAGCTTCCCACTTATTCCCAGGATTCTTATTTAAAGTCCATTTTTTCCTTCATCTGCAATATCTGAAGGATGGCCCCAAGTTGTCCATTTTCTTATTGTTTCATTCCACATTCTACTGTTTTCACAAGTTAAACCCCTCACTGGCTTTTTCCCTTGTCTCCCAGGGGGTGTTTGCCAACAGCTTTGACCAATGATACTCGTCTGTAGTGCCCATTGTTTCGCTCTCTGGACTTTGCTTGAGTTCCATATATTATTGTTAGTAATAATAATTTCCTTCAACTCCTGAGGCCATTGTTCCCCCATATTGGTACCTCCACAAACATAACAGTTACTTATATTGAGTGCCTTTGCTGTTTTCTGCCAAGTTTACAAACAAATTTCTGGCAATTGTGGGAATTTCATGTTTGGCCCCAGTCTCCATTTCATGATAGAAGGAATGGAACAGTAGTTCCTCCTCCTTGGCTAAGTGTACAACTTCCTGGCTCATTAATAATGTTCCTGGGTCCAAGTCAGTGCCGTCAATCTGCAGGCCAAAAGTGTGTTTGGCCATTTTCCAATCCTCATTCCAGGTTCTGGGTTTATTTATGGTGAAGTTCAGTGGGTTACACTGGTTTCTCCTGCATTCGTTTGGGGCTGCCAGTCTCTCTAGCTTAACTACCCAATGTCCTCGCTCCTCTAGTCTCCAAGTGTACTTTCCTGGAGTATAATAAGTACAATAATTCCAATTTTTTTTGTACAAGTAGAACTTGACACTTTAGATTTGTACCTCCAAGAGGAGCACATATATTTTCGATCATGGGAGTAGGTTCGCACCCACTCCATACTTCTCCTACTCACTTGCCACTGTCTATCGCTTCACAAGCATCAAAGATTATGCTTGCTGGGCTGTTTATGTTGGTAAAGAACACAAGTGGCTCCCAGAAGCAACAGACACGACAGGAACCCAAAAGGAGCCAGGCCGCCAGCCCTTGAAGCCAGGAAGGCAGAGAAGGACTGACAACTTCATAACCTGCTCCTAAGCAGGCTCCTGCTCTGATACCAGTGGTGTGAGGGACAAAGTGGGCTGGAGCTTGTGGTCATGAATAGGAGAGACAGAATTAACATTGCTGAACTCAAGAGAGAGGCCAGCCAGGGCTGGACACCCAACACCAGCAGGTAGCCAACATGGAGAAGATGCGGAGGTGGTGCTGTAGGATAACGAAAGTTTAGATTAAAACTGGGGCAACAAATTAATCACTTGGAAGTGCATCAGCAGACATATCCCATGAGCTGGGTCTGAGGAACATGCAGACCTTACTCAGAACCCCCAAAGAGCAGCTGGAGAAGATGCTCTGTAACTGTGACCAGGGAGAACTGCAACCCTGCAGCTCTGCAAGACTGAAAAAACCCAGTTTTGCTCAACTGCAACACCCCACAAGAAAAGGGAACTGCAGAGCAGTGACTGCCAGGCACAGGGTGAAATCCTCCCGGCAGCCCCCGGCTGGGAACTTCCTTCTTTGCTCAACACCACCACCCGGCACAGGTGGAAAATGCACCCAGGAGAGGAAAGAGGAAGGGTGGATGGGTGGGTGCCTCCGCTGAGCTGGCCAGACGCGTCACTGGTGTCTGTGGCTGTAGAGGGAGGACAAAGACCAGAGGTACAGGGCATTCCCATGGCTGGGGTGGTTTCTTCCCTGTTGCAGGAATAGGAATTGGGAACATTGTCAAATAAACCCCCACAAAAAAATCCAGAGTGACACTGGCATTTTGAGGACATTAATTGGAACACAGTGAGGTCCTCACTTAAACGGATTGTCATGAGCAACTGGACTCCCCCCTGCTCAGCCAGGCGGGCAGAGGCTCTCAGCTCAGCAGCAGCTGCTGTAAATACCAGTGCAAGGTACATGCTACATGGAGGAACAGGGGAAACTTCTCACACAGGACCAGCACCATCTCCTCCCCAGCAAACATGCCAGTACCCATCCTTTGCTGCAGCACTTGAAGGTGTCCCTCATGAAAGCCGCATGGCAAATGTGCTGCCAAGCACAGCATTTCACACATGCTCCAGTGCAGCACAGAGGGTACATGGCAGCACAGAACAGCCACAACCACCACCCGTTTCTGCAGCTCCCCCCTGCACAGCCTCCTCCTGCTTGTCAGCTCCCATGCCCCATACAGACAAATGCAACTGAACCACTGCACTGGGGTCTGGTTTGAGTATCAAAAGCAGCTCCTGGGAAGCTTTGCCACTTGCTACAGAAGCCAGGCAGGGTGAGGGATTCCACCTCTGCTCTGCTCCTGCATTTTGGAGTGGCTGTGAGCAATAGGTATCACTTGCTAGGAAACAAAAATAAACATTAAAGCACTCGCAATGGCTGAGGGAATCCTATCCCAGCTGTATCAAAAATGGTACTTTTGCTTGAGGCTGCCAGATGCTGGGCCAGAAACCCAGAGTGAGGAATACAGACACCAGGATACAGGGAGCTTAGAAAACTGCCTTTATTCTATTAGTTGTTGGAAAAATGAAAATACAGAAAGAGTTTAGTTGGCTGCAGAACAGCAACAAGTTCACAGGTTAGGAGTCTGATCACTACATGGTAACCAAACTTACACAAAAAGTTTCATTTGTTGTTTCTTTTTTTAGTTTTGAAACTGGGTCCAGCAATGAACTTAAGGCAACTGAACAGTTCAGAAGCTTTGAGTGTGAGCAGGCTGTCTTTTCTCATCCCTACAGCACATCATGGAAAAAACTCCTCCTGGGTGTGCAGACCACTCAAACCATTCACATAGGTCAGACTCTTATAAATGAACAGGGGAAGAGGATCAGCTGCTTTCCATCGGACTTTATTTTCAAATACAGTTTCTTAAAAAACCCAGAACACCTTAACGCAGAGGTTACAAGTAACAGTATTAGGAAATCCAATTATACAAAAAATACTACATCTAAGCTGGGGTAAATAGATTTATTTTTGGTAACATACATTTAAACTGGCACTAATTACACAGTAACTAAAAGGTAACTAACATGAAACCACAGAAACTCACTTTTCCGTAGAATCAGCTGAATGGGACTTGGTCATTTCAGAGTGATCACATTTTCAAACTAATGTTTTACACCACTGAGCCATGAAAACCAGATCTTCCTAAATGTGATAGCACTGAAGCTACGCTTGATTCCACAAACAGCCATGTAACTGTTGTACTCAATTAGCATAGGACGTTAGTTATAAAGTAGTTACAGACCAATCCTCTGTGTTGACAGCTTTTTCTCTTTCTAGAGAGAAGGAAGGAGAGAGAGAGAGAGAACTGTCTTCAATTAGCGCCTGGCATATCCTGTGAGTGCAGAAAAGGTTTGTTAGAGGAATGTTGAGGTTAACCTTGGGTGCACAGATGAATTTGATGCAGATTGTTATAAAAATCATGGTTGGCTTCTAAATACTGGTAGCAAGATGACTCGATTTTTAAATCTCTTAAGTAAATTATAGATAATGAAAAAGGCCAGTAATCATACACTAAGATTAATAAACAGCACTTCAAAATTACTCAAGTGCAGGGTGCTGCTTTGGCCATCTTCCTCTGGCCACACTTTATAAGAGAAGGCACCCAGACTTTTTCTTGCCACGCCGGGCTTGCAAAGCAGCTCTAGTGGCCATTTCAAAAACCTCCCTCACACCGTCTTTGGTCTTTGCCGAGCACTCCATATACCCAAAAGCACCGATGCGGTTTGCCATATCTCTTCCTTCTTCGGGTTTGACAGGCTCCTGTAACAGCACAAAGGCAATGGGTGAGAACAAGCCAAAATGACGCCAACGTGCACTGGTCTTTCCCACCTAGCTTCCCTACAAAGGCATTTCTGGATTAAATGTATATAACTAATTGGTTAATTAATAATTAATTACGCCCCTGACAGTGATCCTTTAAATAATAAAAGATGATTTATAATAAAATCTGCTTATTTTCTCAAGATGCAGCGTGCACCTCAGCCTGGATTACACAGACGGGTGTGCGTTTGTGTACTGCACCCACTCACTCCCTGAGGACACCATTGGTGTTCTAACACCTCTGAGCTTGAAAGCTGCAAGGTTCTTTGCAACTGGATCAAACAATTGCTTATTTCTGAGGAAACATGCAACTCTTTGCTACAACTTCCACAAAAGCCTATGGACAAATTCCCAAATAAATGCTTTAGTCTTTGTATAAAAGTAAGCATGCAAAAGGAGTAAATATTCCAGGACAGGGCAGAGTATCTGCAGTCTCAAACCTCGGTTGGGGGCTTCAGACTCAATCTGAAAATGAACCCTAGTGATGGGCTCAGGAGCGAGCTACAGCATCTGTAGTTACCACCTCAGAACACCTACCAATAAAACTGTTCCCTTTCACATTCCCAACATACAAAATAATTAACATCTCGAGTTGTTCTTTACATAGGAGAGTTCTCTACACACTTGGTGTGTCGACATCTCCTAATTAATTCCTTTCTACCTCAGGGATGCAGCTCTCCAGCATGGAGAGCGGCTGACTGTTGGTAACGCAATATAGCCATTTGTATTGTTGAGAATGCCTTTTTTTCTGAAAGCTGTATCTCCAAATATGAAAAAAGAAACAATTAAAGGCTATGATATCTACTTTCTGGTTTCTGTCATGGTAAGTGTTCATTATGCAGCCCACTGGAAGCTGGCAGCCAGCCATGGAGGCCTATTTAGTGCTCTGGCACAACCACGACACACTTCCTTCATTTATTGCAAGGAAAAGAACCTGCCTGCTTCATTTTGGCCAGCTCTCGTCTTGTGTGCTCGTCATTCCTCAGGTCCTTCTTGTTTCCTACCAAGATGATAGGCACATTGGGGCAGAAATGCTTCACCTCCGGGGTCCACTTCTCTGGGATGTTTTCTGAAAGAACAGAAGTATGACTGTACTAACCCCCACTTCTGGGGAGGGTTTTATTGTAAAGCTGCTGCCCGAGTGGTTTGAGCTTGCTAATCCACACCGACACCCTTTACTCTTAATTTGGGGACGCAATAGAGGTGTTCTGGTATTGACAAAAAAGACAAGCCTGTCTATTTTAAGGGAATTTGAAGGCTGAAGGACACCTAACCTCTTGGCCTCTCCACAGCTCTCAGTAACTATGTGACAAAGGTTAGCATAAGGAACTTCAAAGAACAGCATGCAGAATCCTGAAGTAGAAAGCTATGGAATGTTTTGCTTCAAGAGAAACATTTATCTCCAGGAGCTAAGGATGGGCACAACCCAGACATATCTGTTTTTACACTGCTTCTTCCTTTTATAAAGCAACATCAAACAATCAATCCAAACTCTCCCATTAGCTGTACCATAAATGTTGCTCTCTACACTCATCACAGATGCACAGAAACAAAGCCTCTGTAAGTCACTTGCAGATTTGCCACTTCTCCCTATCTGCAGCAAATGAATTTGCTCATACACAAGAAACTTCTTCCTCCTGACAGAAATGCCCTACATGAAGTTTTTTTAAAATGGAACTGCAAATGGAAGACTGGAGGCTTCTGAAAGCAAAACCTTCATCATTTCTCTGAAGCAGAAGTGCTGAACAGTCCAAAACATTCAGCTTTGCTTTCAGAAGCTCTCAGACATCTGAAATTCCCTGGTGAAGGTACCTGCAGGATATATAACCCCTTTTTATCCCCACGGAATTCCATTCAGCTTTTGAAGAGACATTCACTATTATGGCATTGTTTTCCTGCTTGAAAGAACCCCCCAGACAAGCATTTTGAAGTCAGATTTTGTCTACAGCCACAAGAGTGGCTCTGCAGCTGCACCTGGAGTACTCAGGGGGTGCCTGCCTCTAGATGCAGCACATCTGGCATGTCACTGCTCCCTCCACTGCCCCCAGGGACACAGGCACTGATAATGGCAACCAGGAAGGGAGGAGAGTGAGTCAAAAAACACCCCCAAGATCAGACTTGGCTTAATTAAGCCTGTCTCCCTGCCTCTGGGGTTCAGTGAGCCATCTTGTTCCCAGGGCAGTCAGTCAATTTGCTCTCCAGCAGCCAGGGGAGCAGCACATGCAGTGGAAGCAAGCACAGCTCACACACCTTGTGTGTGGCTGTTCACAGCCACCCCAGGCAGGACCACAGCATTGCTGCCCGCTGAACCTCCAGTTGTTCTAGAGGCAGACAGTGAAAGATGTTTCCAAACACAGGATCAGGAAGTGAAGGGAGAGAGAGAGGAGGATTTTCCAGATACCAAGCCAGCAATGTTTTTTCTATAAAGAGTATTTCACACCCAACTGCCTGTTCAACTGCTGCTGCCCTTTGGGGGCAAAGCAAGGAACAAGAAAGAGCAGCTATCAAACACTACCCCAATCAGGCTGTAGCATCACTGTAACAATCTTAAGGAATACTGTGTTTGCTCATTTACTCAAACTCTGTGAACTGTTGCAGGAATGGTATTTTTCAGCCACTGTGGTAGCTGCATGCAGGACTAATCTTTCCACTAACTGCATTTCTGTGCTTCCTGGATCCTTTTTGTCTCCTTTCTTCCTAAGACAACTACGGGACACAGGGTTCATCCATAAGATAGATCAGTACCAGTCAATCACTGTAAAGAAGGTTCCTGTCTAAGTACAGCTGGTCATATACACACACAGAATACACACGCCTAAAGATCTACCTTAACATTATCTGCATTCTCATAAGAACCCTCTCACTTTCAAGAAGTAGATATGGGAATTTTTACAGAATTTTAAGGAAGTACTACTGGGTGTATTTGTTTAGCAGGCTACCCTGGATGGAAGTCGTAATTACCATTTGAAAGGGACAGGAATCAAAGTTCCAGAGTCTTAGAGATGAGAGTATCTCTATCTCCTGCTCCTTACCCTCTTCAGAAAGCCTTTGTAAGATCAAATACATTGGTATCTACATATCAGATTTATAAATCAATCAGTGAAGATTCCAGTCTTGGACTGCATACAGAAGAGGAGATCATCTAATACACAGAAACATATGTTTCTGGAGCTCAGAAATCTTAAATCAGGCAACTCATTTTTTCCTCTTTTCTCCGTGACAAGCACATGTCAGTCACTGTAAAGCTGACTAGGAGAGTACAGATCTCCAGCCACTGCTAATTTCCACACATGAGAGTCCCCTCCAGTGTACTTCTAAGCATATGTTTTAAACTCACTAAGGGGAGAGCAAAAACCCCCAGGTTATTTGGGACCAAGAACTCAGAGTGTTTCAGTCTCTGGAATAAATGGGGGAGAGAGGGAAAAGGTATGAAAGCAAAAAGCTAGCTTTCCCATACACATAGAAAGTTGCTCTATTTCCATGGATATAGTATGGTCCTGAGTGTGTAAGAACCTGCAATTCCAAGGAGAACTTATCAAACAAACAAACCTCACCATAAAATAAACTAAAACTTGTGTGGGCCATGCCACTCAGTGGACACCTGATGTACTTGCAGGGTTCCCAGACAGCAGAGTGCAACTACAGCCTTCCTCTTTCCCTGGGTCACCCAAGCAGCACCGCCCATAGGATGAGCACACCAGCACCCTGCCACTCTGCCCTGACCCACCAGACCACATTGCAGAGTTGGGGCTGCTGATCTAGGGCAGGGAGCTGCCTTCCTGCTATGTGTTGCTCAAATGACACGGCACAGCCCTGGGTAAACAGTGGGCTGCTGAGGCTTTCAAAATGCCACTTAGCATGTTTGAAGAACACAGGTTCCTTTAAGATCTTAGTATCTGAAAACTGTACG
The DNA here is from genome assembly GCA_002631895.1 of Agapornis roseicollis. Taxonomy (NCBI): domain Eukaryota; kingdom Metazoa; phylum Chordata; class Aves; order Psittaciformes; family Psittacidae; genus Agapornis; species Agapornis roseicollis. The sequence goes on from NDXB01003225.1 coordinate 8,764, forward strand.
TTCAAACCAGTATAACATTCTGAAACTAGGAGAGGTCTCAAGCATTACAGACCTGAAAATACATTTTACAGGACAATTTCCAAGGGGAGTACAGCAACACAGAGAGGTGGTTCTGATTCAGTTTGTGCTCTACTTACCTAAACTATCAGGACTATCAATTGAAAAACACATAAGTATAACATCAGTATCTGGATAAGAAAGTGGTCTAAGTCGATCATAGTCTTCTTGTCCTGCTGTATCCCATAGAGCCAACTCAACCTGCAGAAGGAAAATAAGGCAGTTACCCAGATCAGGGAAGTTTTGATTCAGAAGCCACTAAGCAAAGAGAAATGGATAAAATATTTCAGTCAACACCACTTGAAAGGAGGAAACCACAAGACAAACTGCTTGGACAGAGGAACTATTCGAAATTTTATGGTCCACAACTCCAGAAATCAATTTATGCAGCTTATGAGACTTTTCTTTATATCCATGACCAGCATCCATTCTCTGAAAAGACACAAAAGCAACCAGCAAAAAAGCAAGACAGAAGAACCTAAGGCGATTTGCTCCAAAGGGCAGGAAATCTCTCTGATAACCATTCCAGAAATACCAGTTTTCAGTGAAACTGGACTCTCTTAAGTATCTACATTTTAGGATTATGCACATTTTTAATTGGTTTGCATCTGGAACCCGTACTAAGAAATGTCAGGATAGTACTGACTTGTGCACAGAATCATTAAAACTGCACCACAGCAGAAATTTACACGTGCTATTTGCTTTAAAATAAACCTGATTTGTGTGCAAAGCTTCTTGTTACTAAGAACTGAATAAAGTAGCTGATGTTCTCAGTACTTCTGCTTATGGTGGAGCTAGAGGAAAATACCCCTGTTTAAAACTGCAGAAGGAATAATCAATGTTTAAACTAGGAAATTAAACAAAACTGTAATCAACATCTTCAGGCATACTCTTCCTTGAGGTTCCCTGATGCGTCTCTGCCTTTGCAACAGAATGGGCTGCTGCTTCTTTAAACTCTTATGTACAAAAATTCCAGCAAAAAAGTCCACAGCAGCTCTGATAAAGACAGAACTGGAACCCTAATGTGAGCTTGGGTATCCAATAAAACTGTTCAGTTAAATCTGAAAAACAAAGCCTTAGTTACATGCACATACAAAGCAGTTATTCTGTACTTCAGTCAGAAATGCTCCTCTCAGAGTCACCTCTGGATTTGTGAATGTGAATTTTGTAGCAAATATTTGTATTTCTTACAGAAATGTCTGTTGAGGGTTCCCTCATGTGACACTGGAATCAGCTCCTTTGCTCTGCCTAACCCGCCCCATCTCATAGCATCACTGTTTCATCTTCACATGCCTTCTGAACGTTTCTGGTGATGCTTTTTTAGGAAAAGAGAGTTTAAGTGGCTGCTAAAGAGTACAGTCTTAAGCACTGATCTCCTACAAACTTCTGTTATCAAGTTTTCTGAAGAAAAAGTGCTTGGATAAAATGTATCTTCTAATTACACAAAAATCAGCTGACATTTCCACCGCAGAAAACGCCCTGCTGAAGCTGCTCATGCAAGCTGCATTTAGATACTGGCTGCATACAGCTGATAGGCCATGACTCCCTGATCACCCATGTAGAGATGTAGAGATTCAGGGAGAAGGGAATAAGGAAGTTTGAGTAGGTGATAAGAGAGAGAAATGGATATTGTACATATTTTAAGCACTAGACCTTAGAGTCTAAGATACAACATAGAAACTGCAGAAGCTGTCACTTGAGGGGAAAACATGTTCTAATACTAGTCTCAAAGTAAGTTTTATTTCACCCGTCTGTATCACAGGAGATAAAAGTTCTTTTTAGACTTAAATGGCATGTACTATCATGATTAAACCCACAAATAATCCATGCCTGTAACAGCAGGAAATCAATTTTAATATAAGCCCAAAAACTAGCTTAAAGAAATGTTTTTCATATGTGGATCAAAACTGAGCAGTTTCAATGTCACTGCATCTAGACTAGAGTGACTGACAATGTTCTTACTGCAGCTGAGCCCAGAGCAAAGGCACGTGTCCCAGGAAGGGGTGAAACAGGGGAGCGCAGCATTACAAGCATCAGAACCTGCCGCATACTTGACATGAGGACCCACGGCACTAAGGTCAGCTCTCTGTGGCTGCAGCAACAAACCAGACACATGCCATGGCTGCTTAAAAGGATTTGAAAATAGCTGAGCTTTCGAGATGCAAAGTGTGTGCTTTGTGTGCTTCCGGAGTATCATGGCAAGTGACAGTTTTACACACCATGAACTCCCTTGTGTGACATGATTGCAGAAGGCAACCAATACTGTGTTCAGAAAGCAGCCCTCTGAGAGCTGCCTCTCAGAGCAGGTGCCTGGTATGTTTGCTTGTTTGGGAAACACAAGGACTCAAGAGGTCACACACATTGAAAACTGATTTTCAAAATATTTTAAACTAGAATGAAATATTTTAATGGTTAATTTACTGAAGTAGGAACTGAAAACAAAGCTCAGTGAGCCGTGGGCATGCCTGGCTGATAAAAATTGCATTCCTTCAGACGAGTAGGACAGATGATGGTGACGTGCACTACAAAAATCAAATCCCTTTGAAGCCTGTCAGTCATCTGCTCTGAAGAGGATTCAGCATGTTGCCAGGGGTGGGTATGAAAATAGACTCTCTCCAGGAACTAGTCTTTGTTAATCACAATACTAGGTTCTTATCAAAACAGGGACTCCACTACGCAACTCCAAAAGCTGGTAGCTCTATGTTCCCAACATGTAGGCATGTCTTTGAATTGCTCCATCCCCTCCCACCTACTGCAGCATTCAAGTTGAAATAACTATGTTTTTTAGAATCTCAACTCATGTAAGGTTAGAAATAGGTTGTTAAGCAGGCACGAGATATGAGCAGGTTCTACAAAGGCCAGTATGTTTTTCCACAGGAACATGCTTAATATTTAAAAGTATATTTACAATACAAGCACAAAACATTTGCATTAACCACTTTCTAAAGAAGTGGAGATGTGCATGCTATTCTGGATAAAGGCAAGCTCATTCTGGCTGTCACAGCAGTGTGCACATACCTGCTTTCCATCCACTTCAATATCTGCTACGTAGTTTTCAAAGACAGTGGGAACATACACTTCGGGGAACTGGTCTTTGCTAAACACAATCAGCAGACAGGTCTTCCCACAGGCTCCATCTCCCACTATAACCAGCTTTTTTCGAATGGCTGCCATAGCTGAAAAATAAAATGACAACTCGTTAACTGAAATGCTAACAATAAAGAACCACTAAACTTTCAATTAATAAGAACTTCCAAATTGGGTCAACATGTCCATTAGAGACACTCACACAGGTATCTGAAATCATGCGAGTTCAGATTCTCATCTGCTGAGAGAAACATTCCCTGGTGCTTGTCAACACACTGGTGAGCCAAGGGGTGTAAATATAATACAAGAGTAGGCCAGCCTGGCTTTACATTTCTTGACCTATTCTAAAGGTTGAGACAGCAAGTGAGCGAGCAGCACTGTCCAGAAGCACCTTCTGAAAAGTGTCTTCTAGGTAATCAAATAAGAGATGCTTCAATTCAAAGGCAGTAACATTTTCTTGCCATGCTGAGTTGTCTTAACTATAGAGTGCCAGCGAGCTGGACCGAGGAGCATCTGTTGCCACGTCAGAGTACCAACAAAAGGATCTCAAGGTAACCAGCCTGTTCCTCAAATTACAGCTACCACATTGCAAAGTACATGGCCTTGAAAGGCCACATGCCACTCCCAGTCTGCTTTCCCGGACATTGCTATTACAAGCTTAATACAGCCTGCTGTCAGCTTACATTAAGTAAAGGGAGACACAGGGAGAGACATCATCATGGTGCTCCACACAGATACCTGCTGTTCAATGTATCATCCCAGAATCCATGGCTGGCTCACATGCAACTTTGGCCTCAGAAAGACAGTACGAAAACTTGAAAAGCTTCAACGAAATCTGGAGTCAGCATGGGACTGGAGGAGACAATTGTGCTGGATTTGGCAATTTACTACAGTCACAAGTGGCCCAAGTAGTATGGACAGGGATGGACTGTTCATCTTCACTCCCCACAAATGGTATGCGAGGGGGGTGGTACAAAGACAGCAGAAAAGGGATCAAACCCATCAGAAGTCAATGGGCCTTGAGAACTCCAACAAGAGGATGTTATGGACACAAGAAATTTACACAGGCCTAAAGAGGATTGGGCAAGTACATGGGAGAAGCTTCCCATGTGAATTAAAGAATGAAAAGATCACATCTGCCTTAGAAAATCTCCATAGTAAAAGGACTTTCGAGGCTGAGAGAGTACTTCGGGAAGCACTATATACGTGCCTGCTCTCTTCCTTCTTTTCCCTAAGCATTTATTTGTGACCACTGCAGGAACAAGCCAGAGATTTAGGGAGTAACCTGGCTAGAAGAGACTGGAATGAAGACAGAACCATAACTACTTTCTTCTCCATAACATAAAACCACTCCAGGGGAAGCTGCTTAGTCATCCCATGAACCTTCCTGGAAATGGAGCAATGCCACCATAATACCTACTATTGCATGACCAAAATACCACAGAGGGAGCACCCTTCTGAGTTAACTTTTGCCATGACAATCCCAGGACAAAGCTCTATGAGGATGACTGGGGCTGCTGGCAAGGGCAGAACTGCTCAAAAAAGCATGGAAGAGAATTAAGACACAGAAAACCCGTTTTCTCCTTTCCACCTCTTCTTTTGCCTTACGAAGTTACATTAAAAGGTAGAATCAACCATCTGAAAGCAACAGTAGTACTACTAGGGGGTGAAGAAGCAGTGGCTATTACACAGATTCTGTACTTCTGCTCCAGAGGCAAACAGAGAAGGACCATTTTAGCCCATCAAGCTGCATGGGTTCAAAGACTTGTAGCACATAGCTTTGTCAGACAAAACTGCTCAAGTAATCCAAATCTATCTCTAAAGTGAGCTTATTTCACCTTCTGAATATACATGTGTGCACATTCAAGTTACTTACCTTAGGGGTTTGGGGTTATTTTTGTATTTGTGGAAGGTTTAAAATGATCCAAGCTTTAAAAAGGTGGGGATTTTTTTTCAGTGGTTTTAGATGGGCTTGTATACTTTCTAGCCATGGTAATATTTGATTTTTACAGACCTGGGAATCACCTGTCCTCTGTACCAAGTCAGGATCAACTATGTACAAGTTCCTCCTACTTTGTGTAATCTGCCTTTCAAAACTGTAATGCTGAGTCCTACAAAACCTCTGAAGCTGTCAACTCCTGTGCTCCACAATATTTACTATGAGAAAATTTCCCCCAGTGTGTACCCTCAACCTTTTCTGATGTAATGTAAGCCCACTACTGTTTATTCTGTTTGTCACGGGCATAGGAGAATAGTTTATTCCCTTTTCCTAGTGCAGTTGAGAATACTACTTTCATTTTGTCTTTTCTTCAGGCAAAACAATTCCAGTTTATTCAAGCCTTCTCTGTAAATCATATTTCACAGACTTTCCTGTTGCTCCCTTCTGGGCACAGTCCAATCGGCACAAAAATCTACCGAAGCACAAAGCCCAAAAGCTGAATCCAGTATTTCACCTGGGGCTCTAGGAACATTAACTAGAGCTGAAGGATTAATTTATTGATCTTCCAGGATACACTGTTGCTTAAACTCCATACTGGAAGTGTGTTTCCCTCCCTACCCCCCAGAAGACAACACTGTGGATACATTTATCTTTTAATTCATGATAACTCCCAGGTGTTTTATCTTAGGACAGTCACATAGTGAGTTGCCCTCTATTCACACAGCTAAACATTCTGCTGTCATGCTTTTACTTATCCTTCTGCTGACGATCTTCTACCTTCAGGTTCTAGTTCTGTCCTCCACCTTCATCAAATGCAACTATCTAGGTCACTGATGAAACCACACTGGAGACAAAACAGGTGGATGACAGGATGGGATAACCTGTCCTTCTTCAGCATCCTCCCTCTTTCCCCCTTCTGTGCTGTTGGCTGGGACTCTGGCCCTTGGTCAGTTGTGTTACCTGGAACAGCAGGGTAGGTGACTAGCATAACCTATGGAAAACTGTCTTTTTCTGTCGATTATCAGATCAACTCTTCCTACATACACCTGCTACTCCAGACTTTTTAAGCATTCCTTGCCAGTTGAATCTCACTTTATACTTTGGTCTTCTATACACTTATGCAAAAGGTCTACAAGAGAACTGTAATTCTTTAAAAAACTCCCAAACAGCATCACTTAAAGTAGTGCTTTCTATAAACCCTTTCCTAAAAAACCCCCAAACAATACAAACCCCAACAAAACCCAGCCCTCCACCAAAACACAAAGCCTTGAATTTATTCTTTTTCTGTATATATTTCGAGAACTTTATCTCTGCAATACCTTTTTTCTGAGAAAAGCCTATTACAAAGCTCCCTGTGCCTGAATCTTTCCTGAAATCTGTTGACTTTGTACCCAACATGGAAAACCACTCCATCAACACAGGTGCCCTTCAGCAGTGTATGCTCAGCCACTTCCTTCCCACTGCTTACAACTCGCCCCATGAAACTTTCCCCTGCTCAGTATTTTATCTGCAGGAAGGTCTCCAGGACACCTCACACCTCCTCATCAGTCCTCTCTGTCTAATACTTCCACTATCTAGATAATTAAAATTCTTTCATGATCACCTTCTAGAGGACCCTCCAGGACACTCACAAAACGCTTTAATCACATTATCTTTTCTTGGTGGCCTACAGCACTCTCATATTTTTACTTCCAGAGCATTACCACAGAAGAATCCCTTCTGCATAATATCCTTGGAGGAAATGTGTTGTATAAAACTCAGGAGAGGATGCAGAGATCACCAATTACATCCTTGAAGCTTTCACTTGCCTCCAAAGCCTGAGGAGCTGCTTTTGATTTGCTTACTTCAAGCCTTCCCCATGGCATGCAGCACAGGCTGAGGACAGTTTGTTTATGGACCTCAACACATTTTAAGAAACAGCTCAGATATAAAAGTGGGGTAGACACAGACACCTCAGGATGTCAGGTCTGATCACTGTATAGATCCCTCCATCCACCTCAGAAGGAAGCCATGAAACAACACAACCACTTGTTTCTTCCTGACATTACTGGTTACAAACTTCACAGTTTTCTGGTACTTGAGGTTTCTCCTCTACTGGTAAGGCTGAATCCTTACCTGCTGCCACAATATCCTTCACTTCTGTTCAACCTGCAGACGTTCGAGGATGGAGCACTGCTGTTAAGCCTGCACATAGCTTTCTTCTTACAACAGATTCATCTTGTCTGTATCACTGAAGATCTCCATGTGTATGGAAATCATTCAGCAGTGCTACCACATCCCAAATCTCCATATTCGATCTTCAAGTGTTAGCAGATATCTGGCCACAGCAACAGCATCCCATAATCCATGCATAAGCATATTTGTAATAATAATGTCTGCATTTAGAGGATTCAGTGTACAGACCAGCATCTTGCAGCTAATTTAATGAAATAAATACATTCCTACCCAGTGGGGAACTGGAAGGGACTGGCAGGTCTGGCGAATACTCAGAAAAGCAACACCTCTGTAGTAAAATTGAGGAAAAAAAAGATTGCTTAGAACGGAGCTATAGCTTAGTGGTGCATATCACAAGGACAACACGAACAGCATTCACAGCAGTTAATCAAGTGCTCTGAAGCCTTGGACCAATTTTGCTTTTTGATTTGGAAATCCAAATCTGTGCTGTCTTCTGCAGCAAGATGACAGATCTGCAATTTTTTCTACTCTAAATGAACCACTCCCCCCACCTCTTCATTTATAGGATTCTTAAAACCAGCTAGTCTGCTGGATTCAAAGTGGAAACTCTCACAACATGACTCGAGTGACTCATCTAAATGGAAGAGATTCAGTGATGACATTTCCTCAACCTAGGCCAATGCCTTTCACAGGTATTGCAAGAGCTTCAGCCATCATTTACTCAATCCCACTAACATCACAGGAGGTTACAACACAAGGAGCTCCTGTTTGCTGAGTTGCCACACTAATATCCTTGTTACATGAGGCTGCTATTTCTAAGTGCAGTGACGCTCCCAGACTCATGCAGCATAAAGTTCTGCTTGTTAAAAGAATCCAGAAAATACTGCAGAAGAACAAGAACTGGGGAAAATATTCACTTCCCCCCATTTTAAATGTATTCCCCTACCCCAAGTATTATTTCTTACTGCATGGAATTTGCTTCTTCTCCTCACCAGGCTATTTATTTTTACAAGGAACAAGATTTCCAGTGTCTCCTCTCCTGCAAATCCCAAGGCCACACAGCACAAGTGAGGATTGTGGACATGCTGTTGACTTGGATATCTGAAGTTAGTTAAGCTGGTAACAAACACACCAGGTTTGCCTGTCTCACCCTGGAGAAAGTAATAAAGTGGAAAAAAAAGGCTTTTACAGCCACAAAGGCATTCTGCCTGGATCTAATTTCAATACCAATCAACTACCACCAATTTCATGTTGCCTGTTGGGTCAGATGGGCAGATCTCCTCCTGCTCTGTACTTAAGCAGTTTGCTATTGAGTGAGTTACAGCCTGGTACTCTTCTCACTTCCTTCATTTCCCCCTGCATTTAGCCAGTCCTGCCCTGGGCCAGCAGCAGGAAAAGGCCAAGGCTGAGGAGCCAGAAGATGAAACCCTACTCGAAGTGTCCCCCAGCCCAACCAGTAAAGCCCTGCCCTCTACCTACCAGAAGGGAGAACTGCCTCTGCACCAAGACCTGAATTTACTGCTAAAATCCACTCACATTTGTTGCAAGTTTTGACAGGGAAGAGGAAGGAGTTTCCACAAAGACTCTAGTGATGAAGAGGACACAGATGAGCAGGCTGTGGGCCAGCTTTCTTCTGGCTGTTTAGCACAGCAAGGTCTGGCATCAAAAATGAGAACTATCAAAAAAGTTTGGAGTAGAAAGCACATCAGTCCAAAGGCAAATAGGTCTGCTTTTAGGGCACCCGTATACAGTGAAGAAACTGAGATTGAATACAGAGCATTTGGGTGGGTGAAATGGTCCAAAGACCAGGCCAGGAGGAGGATGGCAGAAGGATGTAACTGGTCAAACCTATCCTCCTTTAGAGCAGAATCCAGGATTCTCCACTACACTTTTCATTAAAGTATGTACAAACAAATGTCAGAAACATTTGCTGTTGAAATGCTGTTCATGCTACTCTAAATAAGATCCTTTGAGCATACACAAGCCTATTATGCTATCTTTTTCCACATAACCCATACAGGATGGACATGCTCTTAAATAGCAATAGTTGTGAAGTAAAAGAAACTGCGAGCCCCATTAACCTCTTACAGAAGTTGCAAAATGTGTAACAACCAACCTTGGAACTGCAATAAGTGTACAAAAAACCACCTCAACCCTAGGAATTAAAAAAGGTGATTCAATCACATAAAGGAGTTAGAGACAAGCCATGCTTGTGCTACACGGTTCCTAAAAAATCCTGGAAGAATATGCTGCAAGTGACACCAATTTATTGTCTTTATTTCCAAAGCCATCCAGAATAGATCTCATCTGTGCAGCTGCACTGAAAGTAAAGCCAGACTAACTCCATGCTCAGAGGGGTCATGCACATTTGGTACAATGTACAACTTCAAGTGTTACTGGGGTAGAAATACAGTTCAATTACAAGCTACTGGAATACAAGCACTAAAACTAAGAATGCAGTCACTGCTATAAAGGAGTCAGTCACAAAGCCTATTTTAACAACTGAAATGTACTGATTCTGTGCAAACTTGCCTGTGGACACTTACATTCACAAAAAGATAAGCCACATTATTTAAAGCAATGCTAACAAGGCCCTTGGGAAACAACTATATTTATATTCCTTGCAGCATCCAGCACATAAAGCAGTTTGCCAGTACTGCAAGATAAACCTGTTTCTAACTATGGTGCTGTGTGGGAGCAGTTGGTAAGAAAAAGCTATCTGCTGGGGGTTTTTGAAGGGTTACATACAAAATCAACACTTTAAAAAATTCCCAAAGCTGGCAGAGCACAGGGAGCACAGGGCAGGCCACTGGCACTGCAGTAAATGTAATCCACAGAGAAATAGTAATGTTCTATTGTAAGACTGAAGTACAATTGAAAAACTGATATAGAAGATCAGCACAGCATCCAACAGGATTAAAATACTGGACACGGACCATAGGTCCTTCAGGAAGGTCCTTGAGCAGGGAGAGACAGGCATTCAGCTTTCTGCTAGCAGTTTATTCCAACTGTGTGTTAACCATGCTAAAGCCTGACAAGTTTTACTAGCTTGGTAAAAATGCTTTGCAAACACAGCTGTACACTTCCAGAGCACCTTTAACCTGGAGAAGTATAGCTGTGTTATAACCCCAGCTCATAAACCTCACCAGGTCTCAGCTAACTCCACAAATAAGCAGCTCAAACCTCTTTGTATCGCATCACCAGAATGGGGAGCAGGGACAGCTTAACAGCATTAGGTCTCACCACTGGCTGCCAGCGCCGGTGAACCCTTAATGACTGATGTGTTATCAAAAAGTTCAAAATCAGTGTTTAATAGGCATGGGCACACAAGGCATTTCAATCAAACACACACTGTGTTGTTTACGCTGCCTCTATGATGGATGGGGTAGCACAGGAGACTCCTCCAGGATGAAGCCTGCTAGTGCAAAGTTCCTGAGGACACCAGAATGGGCAGCCAGTGCTAGATCCACGTTGGCTGTCACACAGAGTACATCTAATCTGGGATATCATGTGAAGTCTCAAAGCTGGATTCATCATATCAAATTGCAGCCTCTGCCCTTGCTTTTCTCTTCAGGATAAATCCTGTATCATACGATTCATCTGACTGAGACAAATATGACTTTGGTTTCTGATATATTTTCTTGATTTCTAACCACCACAGGAAAGATCAAACCATTTTGCTTTGCTCTCCTTGCCTGCTCAGCCCACCCGCCTGTGCTTTACACGCATGATGCCTCAGCATGACCAAGCACTTCCAGAACACACAAACTACCTTTTGTTAAACACCCCAGCCATGACCTGGTCAGCCCTCTACACCTGCACCATGTTCCACAAGGAGCTCCAGCACAGACACCATCCAGGGGACCAACTTGTCCCTGGAGCTAAACTTACATTTCCTACATCTAGAGACTCACAGACCATCCTTCATTACAGCTCTACACATATATAAAAATGAGCATATTGCCTTGGGACTGAAGTCCCTCCACCTCAGCACCTGGCATTTAGGCTCAGCTTAGGAGTGGATTCCTACAGGGAAGGAGAACAGGAGAAAGGAATGAGAAGTTTCTCCCTCCATGTTCTCCAGCCTCCAATGAGTTTCAGCTCAGGAGCTTCTTGGGTCAGATGTGGTTCCCATGAATTCAGTAACCTCAAACAGATTTCTCTTCCATAAGCTTGACCAGACGTCCTTTGAACCCAGTAAACTTCCAGCACTCACAACATCCTGTTGGAAGGAGTTCCCACAGCTTAATTACACATTGTGTGTAAAGCCACTTCCTTCAAATTTAAGATTGTCCCTATTAGTTTGTTTTACTGCCTTCTAATTCCAAAATGGAAAGAGAGCAAACAGTTTACCTCACTCACCCTCTTTCTGCTGCTCATGTAGCAAGACTTTCCAGACTGTAGCATCCTGGCATACATCTGTTTTAGATTTTAATACCTTCACACCTCTGACAGTAGCAGCTGGGTGATCTATCAGATGGCTGCTTGTAGCATAAGGAGTAACAAAGTGGTAAAGGTGTCACCATGAAGTGCTTCAGCCAGGAACGGCCCATGGAAGCACAGCAGTGTGTATCTTCCCATCCCACATCATCCAGGCACAGTCCCAAATGCACCAGGGCTGAAGCAAACAACTCAGGCCCCAGGAGGTGGAGCACAGAGGGTTTTGACAACACTGCTGTTAGATCCATCGAGCCACACCCTGAGCTGTGTTTCAAGTGCAAACATAGCTGCAGCTCAGTCGTTCCTCGGTAGTTTCACTCCTTGCTTTAACTAAAGTGCAGACTACCCTGCCTTTAAGGCAGGTGATAACAGAGTCCCTGAATGGTCTCAGGCCAGCAGTTCCATTTGTCAGTTCCTCATTTATATGGCCTCTGCCAATTTCTTCATAGTGGTATTTTTCGTTTCCTCCAGGTGACGGGTAAGAAATACAGCCCATGTTCACTAGACACAGATTCATTTGAGCCTCCACTCACCTTTTAAAGCTGTCCTCTTTCTACTAAATTTAATATGAACCATATTGATCTTGTCCTGGCTTCATTTCTAATTGACATGCAATTACTGTCAAGTGCTAACTGAAGGCTGAGATGATCACCTCTACTTAAGAACCAGACTGGAACAACGAACACTAATTGTTTCTGTTTCCCCCAGTCCAGCCTGAGTGATGTTGCTGTAATTCTTTCCTGAGCACTTTGTTACTTATTCCATTATTACACCTGGGATTGATGCCTTAAATCTGATGGGATTACCATGATTAAGGTTGTCCTACTTCTCTTTGTTATTACTACATATTCGAATTCTTTCAAACTCCTTAAACTGTTTCAGTATGTAAAGACATTTCTGGGGAAAAAAAAAGACATATATAACCCCCCCTTCCATTCTCAGGCCAGAGATCTTCAGAACTTAGATATACCAAACCAGAGGTGTCAGTTACCAAGTCTGGTCCCATAAAACATGCAATATAATTCAATCTTTTTTAATTTCATTCAAAGAGATAACCAAGACACCTGATTACAGGAATTTCCCTGTGAACACCTAAGTAACTGGTGAAAGACGGGAAAACCAGACAGAAGGAAATGCTCATCTCTCACAGAAGATGATTAATTGAACCTGAACAGCTCAACATTCCTAAATGACCTGAAAAAGCCAGGAAAAATAGCAGTAACAAAGTTTACTGATGATGCCAAGATGCCCAGGTAGTGAAGGCAAGGGCTTACAGTGATGAATTTCAGAACTTTAACAGATTCTGTGTCTAAGCACTAACATTTGAAATAGATAAATGTGAAGAGATACAAAAGGCAAGAAAACAGATTCAACTTTCTATATGAAATGATGGCTGGGAGCTGATCACTGTTGCTCGAGAGCAGTATTTTAGGGTTATATAGTTAAATCCTATAAAACAAAAGCTCAACACTGAAGAGCTAGAAAAAGTGAATATTAAAATTCCACTTTTAAGCACTAAGAAAAAATGAACAAACCAGAAACCATTAAGCTGATGTAGGAATCCACAAGCACACCTGCATCACTCTGCAGTTGTGATCCTCCCCATGTCAAGAGGCTATAAGGGAACTGGAAATGACTCAGAGCAGGGCAACCTGGATGATTAAACCATGGAACAACTTCCATATGAAGAACTATGGCTGAACTGGAAAAAGGAAAATCTGGAAGTGACACAACCAAGGAAGAAAATTATTACAGACACTTGTCCAAGATCCTGACCAGTGGTGAGAAAAGCTGGGATCTGAGTGTTCACTCTTTAAAACTGAGACAGGGCACTCTGGATGAGCCAGGTGCAAAGCAGAGGCAGGCAGGGCACAGAGCAAAGTGTTGCTGCTTCTAACACATTTCAACCTTTTAAGTCTCTTTGAGCCCCCTTTTTCTCTCAGTTACACTTCATGCTTTTAAGCTTCTGGTCTGTATTTTCTACTTTCAGTTTCAGCTTTCCTCATATTTCACCTGTACGGCTTTCTTGCATTGTTTTTAAGTGCAAACAAAACAGATGCCTTCATTTCCTTTCCAAGTTATTGAATTTGCATTCAATGCTTGATTGAGGGAAAATATCGCAAAAGAAGGTTCTTGAAACATCATTTCTAGGCCTGTTTAAGCCAAAATTGTTAGAAACTAAAATAGCAAAATCTGCAACCAAAAGTATGTTAACATCGTCACCGTGCATCCTGTTTTGCAAACACCAAACTTAGCAAGGTCCTCCTGGTCTACTACAAGTTTTTCTTTGTTCTTGACTATCTGCAAAGTTCACCCGTGTGCTGTTCACTTCCCGGCTTCTATAGAATTAGAAAATTACAACAATTTCAGAACCCAGGAGAGACTAATTCCAGCATTTCTCCCCTGCCCTACTCTGCCATTGGCAAGTCCCTCTCCAAAATTAATGGCAAAGCTGGAGCTACATGGGCAGAAAGCAGCGTTTCATCCCCAGGCTCTGGGGCTGCCATTGCTGTCCTTCCAGCCTCACTTAACGTTCCTATGACTTTGCTCCTACCAACCAGATCTATGTTATCTGTAGGTGTAATGACTTAAGAGAACACTTCTATTATGCAATACTGAGTCCCAAGATTACTTTGCACAAAATGAGATTAGGGGCTACTATTGACATAATTATAGTAGATCTGTGGATCTCCACTCATGTGCAATCTGCAAAATGCTTTGCATTTGTGCCAGGCTTTTTTTTCTTTGTATTCTCTCTTCCCAGACACCTCCAACATGTCAAAAGGTATGTGGATCACCCACATGCTGAACAAGACAGGTTCTCCCTGAGTGAGAAGACTTTTGTCTTTAGGCACCCAGTGCTGCCCTGTAGCTGACAGCAAGGAGCATGCATGGACCAGAGAACACCAACTGTACCAGACAACCACCCTTCTGTACCCACAGCTGACACTCTCACCTGTGGTTCCTTCTCCCACCACAAGACATCTGCTGAGGTTGTACTGGTTCAGGTCAAACACCCATCAAGTCCAGCACCATGCCTGACACATGCAGGTACCTCAGCTGATTAAAAGAAGAGCAAACACATTGATATCTCTGCAAGTGTATTTTCTCAGTTTCCAGCTTGGGGGTATTCTTAGCTTTTTTAATCTTTGTGATCAACAGCCCATTTGATAGTATTTTCTTCTGTGATTTCATCTGTTTAATTCTGAAGCCACATAAATCATTGTCATTTGAAGCACTTTGTGGTGCTGCATTCTGCAGTCTCAATACAGATTGCTGGAGCGGCGACATCGGTTTTGATCTAGACCAGACTGTGCTCAGTCACATCTTTGCCAAGCTCAAGGCTTCAAATCTTTCTAAGCATCCCTTGTATGGAACCAATTTCTTATCCCTGATGATTCTTCTCAGCCTCTTCTTTGCTTTTCTGGTTGCCTTGTATCTCAAAGTCCACCTTCCTTCACGCAAAACCACAGTAATCAGCATACTCAGAACTGAGAGCGGTGCAGTTACCTTCTTTCCTTCTTTATTCCTTTCTCCAAAGCCCCGCACACATGCTCATATGAGCACTGTTGAGTTCTAAACTCACATTTTCACAGAATTATGACAAGCTCTTTCTCTTATGTAGCAATAATTCACTTTCACTCCACTGGTGCATAAAAAAAAAGGTAATTTTTTTTCCTCCAACTTTGCATTTATCAGATGAACAAATTCATCTGACATTTTGCTGCCTGTACTTCAGTGTCAAAAGGATGAGCTGCAAGCTCTTGTTTTTTCTTCCCTTACTACCTCATACCTTTCTCAACAGATCATGTATGAGTATGCTAAACAACATAGGTGTAACAGATCCCTACTCTTCTCTTGCCCCAAACTTCCCTTCTCTATACTTGTCGAGTCATTCAAAATCTCCAGCCGATTTAAGCAGCACCATTTCTCTTTGCAGAAGCCACACTAATCTTCTCCCATGGTAAGCTGCCAGACCATCTGGTTACTTTTTTTAATAATTTATTTTTTAAGAAAGTATTGAACTCTGATATCCTGCTCAAATAGCATTAAGAACTGCTACCATATAAAGCCATATTTTCTTTCTCTTGCTTCAAGGTACTAAGGAGTTACACAGCATCATTAACAATTTGGTCACTTCAGGCCCAAGTTTCCTTTGGAACCCCTGGGTAAGCACCAGCTGGTCCTGGCATTTTGTAACTGTATTTATCACTTAGCTATAAAAAATTCTTTGCTGAAACTTCAAGCAGAGACAGATTTTCCAATGAGTGCTGTTCCACATAAAGAGAATTTCTGGCATAGGAACCTCCTTGAACATCTCCACAGTCAACACGAATTATACATAAAGTCATGTAACTTTCTATTGATGGCTTCACCCTCAAATATTTTTTTTACCTTTATCAATTGGCCCTCCAGACTCCAGCACCTTTCTTGCTTCTGATGTACTTCAAAAATAACATATACATTATTTTTCTCTATTAATATGATGTTGCTCAGAGTTGTTCTGGTGGGTCATTGTATTTTTCATTTGACTTGCCAGAGTTCATGTTCTTATTTACTCTTCTGGTCAACTTCATGGCTTGAACTTTCTGAAGGCTGTATTCTTATTTCTAATACTTTCTTTATCCCAAACTGCATGCTCATTCTCATCTGTCAACATTCCACAGTGCAATTTAAAATCTTCCCAACAAGGTTCCAATTTCAAGCACAGAAGCCTGGCTCTGCTGTGGTTTACATGGAACCCAGCCTTTCCAAACAGCTTTTGGACTAAGGGTCAAAAAATGAGCCAATTCACTCTGTCAGTATCAAGTCAAAATCCTACTCTAAGACACCTCCTCATCTCACAGAATTTCAACAGAGTAGATAGAAAGTGAAGAATAAAGAGCCTCCAGGTGTAAAATGTAAGAAAAATGAAATGTTAGCAAAGAATGTGAACAGAGATAACTGGTATTTGGAGAGCTGATAGTTCTTTCAAACCACAGACATACACAAAGACAACCTTCTTTAAAACTGTGACGATGATGAGGAATCACTTTGTACACATTCACACTAGTGATCTACTCCAAATGCCACAGCTCAGCCAGTCAGTCAGTATACGGTCAGGTGAGACAGAACCACTTATTATTGCAGAGCACTGCAAACTCAGCAGAAAGATTGAATTCAGCCCCACTTCTGATTAAATCAACAATAAAAAAGAAGCAATCAAAAACCCCACAACTGGCAGAGCTTGAAAAAGAAAGACCTCATGTTCCTAGTGGGTGTACTGCCCAGTATCACTCAGTATACCAGTGGCTCTCCATCTGTTCCTTCTGCTAGAGACCTTAGTCATGAAGTCTGGTCAAAGACAGTGAACATTGTTCTGATGAATTTAATTAGATGCTTCATTTAGGAAGGACTGGCTGTTAGCTGGGTGTACACAACAGGGGATGGCAAATATCTTCATTAAAAGGTAGTTTATGGATACCTCAGTCCTTTTACTGTCTCAAATGCCATTCTCAGGTGAAAACATGGTGATAGGAAAAAGAGCATGAACAGAGCAGAGTTGCTCCATTAATTCCAATTATGCGTTTGGTAGCTTTTGTTCACACTTCAGAATGAGGCAAGAACAGAGATCACATCAAGGCTAGAAGGCATCCGGACACCTAACAGTGGTTTAATATGGCTTAAAGCAACAATAAACTAACCAGAGGAAGTCTTTGGGAATATTTATTCTTATCTTTGAGATGATCCCCAAAGTAGTAAGCAACTACCGCTTCCTACTCAGCTACCTGGCAATTTATATGTAGTATCCAGCATTGCAAGAGAGCAATCACACCACCAGACAAGCAGCAGAGGATGTTCATCCTGCATCCAGGTGTGTTCATTTGCACAGCTGTACTCTGGGAGTGACAGTTGTTGCCATTTGGTGCATTTATTTTGCACAGCACTGTTCTGTATCACGGGGTTTCACCCCTTATTACGTGTTAACTATGACAGGCTCATCACAGATCAATTTCAGATTCATACAGTATGCTGGTGAGCCTTTACTGACATGCTAACTTCCTCAAACTCAATAACTAAACTTTTGCTCCATATTAGTTAAACTGCATTTGAAGACAAATCATAAGACAACAGAGCAGTACACGACAGATTACATACATGTGGAATAACACATGAGCCAGATTATAAACTAGTATAAAACATAGAGTCTGTGTAGAGACTTGAAAAGAGACTAATGATATCATAGCAGCAGGTAATAAAATGTTGCAGAGACTGAAGAAGGAGATACAACAGGCTAGTGAGAAAGCAGCAGCCAAGGTCGGAAATTTCTAGGGTAGAGTGGACTACAGAAAGGGTTTGGGACAACATAAAGATGTTGAGAGAAAAAGCTTAAGTGTAAAAAGTAGGAAAAATAAGAGTTACCATTAAAAAAAAAAGAGGGCAACGATATTTCCAAGCTGCCCTCAAACTATCAAATTGGTTTTATTTGGAATTTACTTATCTGAAGGGCCATCGCTGGTTCCACATCCTGGTGGCAGTTAAGATCATTTAGGATGTTTTTACTGTCAGTTCCTGGCTCAAAGAACTCCCCGCCTCTGGCGCTCAATTGCTGTGGCAGTGGGCCAGAGCTGGAGTATGGTGAACTACAAGGGATAACACAGGAGCTGCTTAGCTTAGCTCTGTGACCGCATCTCTTTTGCCCCTTGTGTGAAGGTGCTCTTATGTCTTGAGAAATTATTTTTTAAAAAACGATGTATATCAGTGTTAAATTATACAAATCACCCATGACAATTCATTTATGTCAAGCATTTATGCTGAATAGGCTGTGAAACATTCCAGTGAACTAATTAATATGAAATAAGGCTAACAGCAATTGTTCTTTTTTTAAACATGCAAACTTGGTCCAAATCAGAGCCAGAATTAGCCTGCAGATGTGAAACAGAAATACTAGTGCTCTGTGGCTGGAGACCTGGGTAAGGACAGGAGGACGGCACACCAACGTATCAGAACAGCCTTCAACATAAAAGTAAGTATTTTCACAAATTATCTTTTCAGGGAGAGGGAGACTTTATGTTTCTCCACTGAAGAAAATCCCCAAATAAAGCCACTGGAAACTCTAATACTGTGAGTCCCATACAACATCTAGGACACGTAAAACTAACTTTTTGAGATTTCTGAGCTAGCAGCACACCATTTAAAAACTGCACAGGCAGTGGACTGTTACCTAGTCTAAGGTCCGGGTGAGGGATCTGCAACAACAAACCTAACATTCCCTAGGTAGGTCCTAGAATTTAGCCTCCTCTGAATCCTGCAGCATACATAGAGCAGGTGGAACCCGCTGCTGACCAAGGGCTCCCCGCACCAAGCAGGTGAACTGCAGCGGGACAGAAACAAAAGCTGGATATGAGGCAGCAACTAAACTCAAACAATTCCTCGTTCCAGACATCTTGCAGAGAAGCTTAAAGGGACATCAGAGCAGTTAAGGCATCATCTGAAGGGGGGCAACACTTTGTCCTGATCCTCTGTAACAACTTTATAAACATCCAGAATAAGTTTCTGGTGTTTGCTTGGGTTTTTTACCAAAGTAGTCTCGAGGTGCCTCTCGCCGCAGACGGAACGGGCTTCCCGGCAGAGAATCTTTAGCTGCCGCTTTATTTGAAGCTGGGTAATTTTCAGCCGGAGGTAGGGGCTGCTGGGCCGCACGGTGCCGATCGCGCTAAAAGTTCGTTTTGAACCAAAACCGCGCTTTTTGCTACACGCCTGTCCGCACGCCCCCGGCCCGAGGAGGCGGCACCGGTAGAACCCAACAGACGGAGAAGCTCCGGGCCGCGCTCCGCAGGACGGTTTCTGCCCCGCTCTCGGCTCGGACGTTACCAGCGCCGGGAGCTGCTTCCGCAGGAGCCCAGCGCCACGGCCCGGCTCCCGCGCGCGCGGCTGACGTCACCACAACAAGCTGCCAGTCAGCCGGGTCACCCCCACCGCCCGGTGCCCGCTCGTGTCACACCCGCGCCGGCCGCGGACGGCAGTTACTGTGGGCTCCGCACCGAGCGCGGGGACCCCGCCGCGGCACAGGCGGCTCCAGCCGGGGGGTAGCTTACAGAGCCGCGCCCCGGCCCGCCCGGCTCTGCCCTCCCCTCCCCCGCCGCCCGGAAAAGGCCCCGTTACCAGCCCCGGAAACCTGGGGGCTCTCGAGGGGCAGCCGGGCCGCCGCACATGCCCTCCGCTTTTGTGCGCGCGATGCGGCCCGGACACGGCGGCGAAAGCCTCGGCCGGGCCCGACCGCCTCCGCCCTCAGGCCACGGCTCGGGATCCCGGCGGGGGCGGGCGAGCCCCACCCGGCGGCGGCAACACGAAGGGAGGGGGAGAAAGCCGGCGAGCTGCCTCCCTCCCACTACCCGTGTCCCAGTCGGCGAAGAACCCTCCCCAGTACCTGCGGCCTAGCGCTGGGTCTCACTCCCGCCGCTTCCTGCTCCAAAGGCCCGAGCTCGAGCAGCGGCGAACGGAAACGGGCGGGGCGGGGGCGTGCGCGCTCACCGGCCCGGCGCGACGCGGCGCGACGCTGCGCTCCCTCAAACCGGCCCCGCCCGCCCACGGCCCGCGCGCACGCAGCCGTGCGCACACGCCCGCGCGCGCGTCCCCGACGAGCCAATCAGCGCGGCCGGGCGCGAGGGCTGCCGGGAAAGAGCGCTATAAAAGCCCCGGTGCTATTTACGCCGTGTGGGTTGGATTATGGTGTCTGTGGGGTGTTGGTGTAGCTGTGGTTGAGGCGCCGCAGCTGCTCCTGGGTGCGCTCTGTGGCCGCCGTGAGGTGTTCTCTGGTGGGTGATTTGCAGGGGAACGTGTGTGTGTTTCGCTTGCTTATCATTGGGCTGGGCGAACCTGTGGGACTACAGCCACGGGTTTGGAGTTTCAGCTGCTGGGCACCCCCTGCGCACCTGGGTCTCACTAGGCTGGGGTATGGAGTTGGTGAGTGAGGGTGTCCTGTTTGCTTAAAGGCCTTTTAGATGAGCCTGTCTGGGCTGCGAGATGGTTCCCTGTTTCTTTGAGTCAGGCAGGTAAGCTCTGCTGTTAACAGAAGCTGAGCAGAGCTGTTAGAAGAAGATGAAGAACTGACAGACTACACTATTTTCTTGTTGCCAGGATCTTCTGAGCGTGTCTGGTGTGCCTGATGGTGAGAATTGTCCTCGTCTGGGGATGTAGGGCCTCTAATAGTTGATGCGCTGTCTCCTTTGTGTCCTGGAGGAAGATACGGTTTTATCTGTTGCATTGTTTCCCTGCTTGTCCACCTGAAAAGGTTCAACAGGTGGAGCTGGCTTTAGGGGTCTTGGTCATCAATCTGCTGCAAAGGTGTACAGATGGGGTTGGTGATGGCCATCTTCTGCAGTTCTCTCAAGGTTCCCTTGCACAGCAGGTGCGTTAGCCTGCATTTGGACACAGCTCACTAAATCTGTGTTCCCGTAAGAGGAACAAGATGCTGTGCTAATCCCAGTGTATGATCCTGTTAATACCTGTATTTTCCCATCCATGTTCCCTCCTCATTTGACAGTATTTGTGTTCCTAGACAACTTTAGACTGATGTTTTTGTGGGCTACTTTCTGGTGTCTGTAGAGGAAGGAGCTGCTTAACCCCTGTTACTAAGCATGTCTCTGAGACTAGCTCATTCTAAGAACTGTTTCAAGGAATCTGATGTTTTTAAATCAGGCAAGTGTTTGATACACACTAATAAATGGTCTTAATGCATACAGCTTGGTCCTGGTTCTTAATGAACAGTCAACAGTGTGCAGGTCATGAGACCCTCTTGATACATTGTCCTGTGGGGTGGTGGGTGCACTTCTACCCCTGACACTGTAGGAGCGTTGAGACAGAAGCTTGTTTGAAGTTAGTAGTAGTGAAATTGCATGTGTGATTTGGGCACCAGGTAGGTGGGGCTCAAACCAGAAATCAGTTATTCCTAGGTCATAGGTTCTTTTCATAATCTGTTTTCCATTCTTACTGTCTGCTAATGTTCCTTGTGGCCAATTCTTCTTTTTCATGGCCCACTGGGAAGTTTTGGCCTTTCTTTACAGAACATTGTCAAGTCTTCGACTACAGTATGAGTGCACTCCCCTTCCTAGAGTGGTATCTCCTTGCCCAAGGCAGAGAGCTCTTTGGATTTGGGTGAGTCTGTGGCCCCAGGCATTGCTCTCTCAGGTGAGGGCTGTTCAAGTGGGTATTGTGTTAATCAAAGTGCTTTGGGAGCTGCTTTTTTCCCCGTTTGGTAAGTAGATAGCTTTTAATGAATTGACAGCTTTGTGGTTTTGATGAAGACAGGAGCTAGCAACCTCTACTACCAGTTATGAGGATCTTCAGTCTAACTCTGTAAACCACACCTTTTGAAGGGGTCTACAGTGCTGTCTTGCCACATTTTCTTATCTGTCTTGTGTATGTCATTATTTGAGAAAAGTCTTCATCCTGACTCTCATATTACAGCCAGCACCCTGTTAGGTGCCAGCTGCCAGGATAAGAAGTGTAGAAAAATGCAGCTCTTCTCACATAGCACATTGCAGAGTTTGAGTTAAAGCAATATATTCTGAAGGAATCAGTTTGGCCATAAATGCTTCTTTTCCTTCTCCTCCCGCCCTTTTTTTTTTCCCCTAAGACACAAATCCATACAGGGGAAGAAAGGTTTCTTAACTGATAGCCGGGAACAGCTGAAACATCCCAGAATATATTTTACAGATATTTTTATTGCAGAGAAACAGTCTCTGAAGTGTATTTATAGTTATCAGAAAAAACAGCAACAAAAATTGAGAGGAAATAATAAGAAGCAGTAGCTGACAAGATTTGTTCTTGGGGAGTTTAACATGAGTTGTATTTTTAGTCAAAGCTATACAGTTGAAGAGTAAGCCTTGTTTCTGTGCCAGGAAAGTGAGAGCTTACTTCTCACACCACAGCATGACATAATTTAGCAAAAGTTCTTCCCTAACTTAGCCATCCCAAATGTTTTCTGTTATCTAATTGTATCATTATTTGCTTTTATACCATTGACAGTTTCCAGACATGTTTACCAGCATAATACGGTGGTATGTCAATGTCCTCTTTGCTTTAGCACTATAAGCTGAGCAGTGTGAAGCACCTGCCTATCCCAATAAGAATGTGTTTGGGCAGTAGTGTGTGTTGTTTAGAATAAATACAAATCCCCAGCAGCTTACCTTTCCAGGAGATTTTGGAGGTACAACTCTTAAAGTCAAGAACTTTCATCTGAACCAAGGCTGCTCAGATGAATAAATGATGAGCGTTAGCAGGTCAAGCCACTCCAAACATGTGAAGTGCCTTCCCAGGTTCCTCATCTATGGCCTAATTAAGCAAATGAAACAAAACTCTCCCAGTGGTGCCAATATTAAAAAAAAAAAAAAAAGGGTAAAGCAACAGAGTCCAAACAAAAAAGAGATCTACTGCTTTTATTTAGGACATACTTCTTCTCTCCCCAGTCTGCACAGCATTTAGGCCAAGTGTGGGCCCTGATGAAGTTAGTTTTTGACCTGTCTCACAGACAAAGAAGCCTGAAGGGTGAGTTGCTTCTCTGAAGTCCTGAAGGAAGTGGGGACCTTATAAGCCAGTCCTTTGGCACCCTCCATTGTTGCTGTAGCAATTAACTTGTATCTCTCTAAGGTTTTGGCTTGCAAATATACCTATGGGCATTGTGTTGATTAGTATGGATGTCACAACAGCCCTAACAAGAGGTAGGGGTCCAGCGCTCTGTACAGGGGATTTTCACAGAACAAGGAACTGCTTTTCCTCAGGGAGAGGGAGCTCCAAAAAGTTGATGCCTTTTAGTCAAGCACAGGCTCCATGGTTGGAGAAATGAAGCCTATGAGCCCCAGCTCAGTGCAGCTAGTGTGTGACACTGGCACAGATTTGCTGTGGCAGACACCTTCAAGATGGCATTGGTAAGGCTTCACTGGCCAGGGTTAGGGTTAGCACAGCAAGCTGTGCTAAAGGACTGCTGGAGGAGGAAGCGGCTCTGTGTTCACACTGGGAGAAACCCCTGCACAGAAACCATCTAAGTTCAGAGGAACATAAGCCTTGCAAGAACAGCCTGGGTCTTGAAGCTTGTCCCCTGCCTCCCCAGATGCAGCAAGCACTCTTAACCAGAATCCTTGTGTTTTGTATTCCCTGTCCAAGTGTGGGATTCTCCTGGTCTCCTCATGTGAAGGTGATTATCTGGATCAAAAGTTAATCTTGCATGCCTATCCAGGAATGCATATCGAGAAGTCTGTACATCTTAAAGGCCCTGGCTGGCTCTTGGACATGACAGCAGTGACCTTTAGAAGCTCATCCCTTAATCCTAGTGTGACCCACTTTCCTCTCTCCCACAAATACAGCCTTTGGAGCTCCTTGTGCAGCTCTGAAAACCTTTCTTAATTTTTGCCTTTTTTTTTTGTTGCAGGTCATTTATTTTTCTGCTCAATTCTTTTAATTTGCAGGTCAGTTGAAAGCTGCTTTGAAGTTCAATTTGCAATTTAGCTTCTTTCACAACAACATAGCACCTTTGCTTTAAGCTTTCTGCTGTATTTAAGTGCACAGTAGCTAAATATATTAATTACGCCCTTAAACTTAAACTTGGCATGGGGCACAAAAGGTACAGTAGAGGCGACACTACTTATACCCCATGCTGGCTTGTCAGCAAAGGGAACACATCAGGGATAAAGTCCTACTGGAACTGAATTTCCATATGTGATTTCAGCCTGTCATTAAATCTCAGTAAATCCATTGTTTTTCTTACATGCAGAAAGGAAAGACTAATGGATACCTCCTCAGTGTGAAACATGTTGTAGCTGAGCAGCAAGGATAGACCTGCCTGTTACCTAGGAGAAGAGAACCTTCAGCCTTGCCTGAGTAGGACAGTGCCTCTGCTCCGCTCCTTTCCTGCCATCTGCTGCTGCTTTCTGGAGAAGACAGATCAAAGGAGGACCAAAGCAGGACACCTGGTATGGGTTTATACAGCTGGAAGGGGGAAAAAGTCCTGGCCATGCCCTGCTGATGGCTCACCCGCATCAGCAGGAGTAGGGCAGGGTGAGAACTGAAGCTTTAGTAGGTCTCAGTGCATTTGGTGGGGGGTGGGTGGGGTCCTGTAGCACCGTAAATTGTCCTGGAGACTTGTCCTAACTTCATGCAAAAAATGAAAGAAAATTCCTGCTATCAACTCCAAGTGACCCTGGGACAGATTTTTAGGCTGCTTTTAGTGCTTTCTGACAGAGGGGGGAGCTGTCAGCTCACCATTGAACTGTTCAGCAAGCAGAGGTGCCCACCTGGGAGCTGGTGAAAGTGTCTGCATTGCCCACCAAAGGAAGAGGCTAAGCCTGTCTTGCAGGAGGTGGACGCTAACCTGCAAGTGCTTAAGTTTTTTGTCTTTAAGTGCGTGTATGGGGTGTTTCACGTCCGTGTACAATGGAAACCACAATTACTAGGCTGCAGGGACAGTGGGAGCAGCAGGCCTATGAAGCTGTTTGGAGCTGGAACATTTGGCAGTGGGGTATTGCACTTTGTTGGTATAGCAATGCCCTCCTCTACCACACCAAGAGCCCCCTGAAAATTGCAGCCAGTGCGACACCTTCCTACTAATAGCTAGAGACAGAGCACCTTCCTGTGTGTCCGGGCAATGCAGGCAGCCCTTTTATCTGGCATACCTGCCAGGCAGCAGAAACAGGCAAGGCAAAAGCTAGGTTAAATTGGTGTGAGATTTACTCAAGCCAACGTGGACTAGTCTGAAGTGCAATAACAACCTGATTCCATCTGCTGTTTCTCCTGGTACAACTTGTCAGTAGCCTTCCTGCCTCAGTCAGTCAGTAGCAGTGTGACAAAGTCTTTCTTAATTACAACCCTGAAATAAAAAGAACTTCTTCATTAAGTGTTGCTTTACAGCTGCATCAGTCATCTTCTGTCCAGCTGCTCATGGCAGAGCTCCAAGTGGGCTGAGTTGTGCTGGTTTGGAAGGTATGTGGGGTGGTGGTGGTGGTAGTTTGAGTGTGCAGCTGGACAGAATGTGGCTCTGAGTCAGAGGTTTCTGGTGATGTTGCTAAATACAGTTTGCCACAAAGGTCTTTTTCTACTTCATACTGGAGCTGTCTTTATGCAGCCTTCTGCTTTCAGAAATATGGCTCAGACCTAGTTCCTGCGAGTCATATGCATTCATTCATTAGCCACTGGAAAAAGGCAAGTAAGAAAAAGGGGAGGCTGTGTTATGCTTGAGGGCTGGTTTCCACCACACTTGTCTTCTGAGAAAGATTGAAAGGTGAGGCAGCCTGTCTTCCTATCCAGGATATTGTGCTTTATTTCTCCAGCCATTGAGATAATCTGTATGTCAGATGACTTCATTTTGAATTGTAGTGAGACTGTGAACCAATGATTTAGGAGCATGCCCTGTCTTTGTTGTGGTTCTCATTTTGGTGTGTTGCTTAGTGTACAAGAAAGAAGGAGTTAATGCCAAATGCTATATGCAACAGAATCTCTTTTCAGCCTCAGTCAGTCCTCTGAATCCTCTTCATCTTTCCCCAAGTTACTGGTGCTAGAAATCAGCAGCCTTTCCTCTACCTCAGTCAATGCACCAGCATGGTTATGAGCTGGTCTGAATTAATGGTGAATTTTGTGTGTCTTGTACACTGGTGACTGACCCACATCAGGTCATTTGATCACTTATTCCAGAAAAATAACACTGAAATGTGGCAGAGAACTGTCCCTGACACTGAAATATTTGTGAATTCAAAGCTTTTGCAACTCTGGCAATTTCTGTATGTTTTCCTCTAAAATTGTTCATGTTGAAATGCAGGGATTGCACAAAGAGCCTTGCTTCAGTTTGAAAAGAGTTTAAAATTAATCACTTGGACCAACAGGACCACTTGTTCCATGCAGTTTAGCTCAGACTAATGCAGACTTGCAGAAAAACCTCCCTAAGGAAAATCAAGGCATAAACTTGGAACATAATCTTTCTGTTCCATGGGCAAATTTTTTAAGAATTTTAGCTGCAGTAACTCAGAAAAGGCTGTATCTATCTGGGGGAAAAAAAGAAAAAAAGTATTACTCCAGTGATGGACTTAATGCAATCCTTTTATGTTATTTTTTGAGGGATTTTTTTTTTGCACAAGAGGCAAACGGTGCAGGAACAAATTCTTTAGGGGCATATGACTTCCTGTTCATATGGGAGGAGCAAAGGTTTCACAGCTAAATAGGAAAAAGGCTTGCTTTGAGGGTTCTGAGTTTTGGCATGAGTCCCTGTGGGGTGTGTGTCATGGGCCCTCCCCAGTCTCTGCGCAGTGTTGCGTTTCTTCACAAAAATGGAACTTTTGCTGGTACTGAAGTAAACAGAAAAACACAGGGGATATGCTTGGAGCAAGGGGAAGCAAACTGGATGTTGTGTGTGGTGAGTGGCTCTGAGTTACCTGCTACTGCTGTGTATCTCTTGTCATTTCAATATGCTTAGTAAGGTCACATTGCAGGGCTCAAAACCTTCCTGCTCTCTCAGAACTTCAGTGGGACTCTGTAATGCTCAGATTTGGCTAAATAGACCCCTTAAATGACACCAAGGGAGACCAGTTAAATCCCAGAAGTGCCTCATAAACTGCTAAAATCTCAGGAAATTGGTTTACCTGCAAAAGCCAAGACAAAATCTACAATGTTGAGCCAAGTGACATCTTGTTCTTTGGGGCTTTATCTCAACCAACTCCATTTCTGACTTCACAGGTGAGAGCTGCAGTGTCTGAAAAATAACCTGGTTGGAAAAGCTGCCAACTTCTAGCAGAAAATGTGCTTTAGTGGTTTACTAAAACGGAGGGTGAAGCTGTGGCGTGCAGAGGAGGGCAATGCAATTTCTAGTGCTCATTGGTGTTTGGGCTCAGTGCAGGGGTTTCTCACATGTTATCCTCT
Source organism: Agapornis roseicollis (assembly GCA_002631895.1). Lineage (NCBI taxonomy): Eukaryota > Metazoa > Chordata > Aves > Psittaciformes > Psittacidae > Agapornis > Agapornis roseicollis. Next base: position 36,344 of record NDXB01003225.1, read on the forward strand.
GCCACAGCAGTAATAAAGATTATAATAAAAAGACAAGACACTGCTCTGTTGTGCCACTCTCTTCTGTCTCCTCCCCCATACTTGTGTTAGGGCTTTGCACTCAAAATTCAGATGTGGATCACATTTGGCATTATAGCTGAATAAACTATAGTGTTAAAAATATTCCTGGATCTCCCTTTAAATGATTTGCCTTCTCACTGTGGCTTACTTGGCATCACTGGGATTGCATTTCTGTGCTCTGTTGCTGCGAAGTTAAGCCTGTATCAGTGTCAGCAGTTCAAGCTGTCTTATCAAGGGAAGAACAGCAGCCACAGGAGCCAGTTTAGGCCTCCTGAATAAATCTGCTCAGCTGAGCTTCTATGGGGCCACTAATAAATGAGCTTGCCTAGCAAATCTGCAGTGGTGGGTTTAGACATGGTCCAGTTTGAACTGAAGCTATCACTGCAATGGGAGCAGTACAACCTCCTCTGCTTGCATGTGGGCTGGCCTGACCTGGTTGTAAGCTGGGAGGAACCAGACTGGGCATAAAACGTGGAGATTTGAATGTGGTGGGAAATGTTCTCACCACCTTTGCAAGTCAATAACCGGGAGAAGTGCGCTCATGGTGGGTGATAGCACACCAGTAGGCAGTGACACTTGTAGGGGGGAAGGGTGGATCATGCTGATGTGAAATAATGTCAGAAATCACCTGTGCATAATAGCTTTTCTTGTGAATGCTGTGTACCCTACAAAATGAGGTAGTAGGAAAAGAAAAGGAAATATAAGAGTGTAAATAATCAGGGTTTCTGAAAGTCCTTTCAGATGAGCTCCCCCTTGTCAGATTTACAGCAGCTCCCACAGATGCTGGAAGAGGCTTGTGAAGTACTTTTTCAAGATAGTTGTTTGCCAGGAAGGAGATGCAAATCTTAAATGAAAAATGTCTTTTGACTCTAAATTTGGGGTGGTCATTGGAATGTAATTCTTTACACAGCTGCCAGTGAGGCTTTTTAAAGTGCTGGTTACACGTGTGCATGACAAACAGGAGCATGCCATGGCTATAAGAAATTAATTTTCTGCTTTTTAAAGCTAGCAATTAAGGCTGGGACAGATGTTTGTATTTGCTGTTTATTCTGCAGTCACCCTTGTAAAACTAAGGGACATGCTGACATGAAGGCTCTGTTGGTGTCATTACGGCTTCGCTGCTTTGCTTTGTGCAATGTCAGCTCCTTTCTGGTTAGAGTGCATTTGTGTAAGGCTCTTAAATTCCTGTTGAAATCCCTGAAGCCTGTTAGGGGATCCCTCATTCAGAGTGCTTGATGACAGTCTAAAGTGTCACTCACTGTAGAGAATGATTATTGACAAGGCTGCAGTAAACTGAGCACTTCTTGCAAGCACAGTTTGCAAACCCAGAGAGAGTGTAGAGTGTTCATGCTTTCCTTGTTTCTGTGTGGATGGAAGAAAAGAACACTCTGTGTAAACTGTCTGGTGTTTTCAGCAAGAAAAAGAATCTAAATTTAATCAGGACTTCACGTACAATAGAGGAGGTTAAAAAAAAGGACAAAAGGCTGGTTTGTAGATGTCTGTTCTTCTGTAGCTCAAAGACAATGTAAGATCTTCCTCAGGATAAAGAAGGAAGTACATGATTGCCGCTAAGACAATGAAAATTGAAGGCACGCCCCAGGAAGAGAAGTTGAGAGAACATTTCAATACACATTTCCCTATAAAATACCTTTTTCACTGGGAAAAGATGTGTATAGCCCCATTCTTTGTGTGTGAGATACACTGGGGTAGGAGGTACGAATATTCACAGTGCAGGTAAAGGGAGATATTACCTTCTGGATCAAACACAAACAACTGTAAGAAGCGTTGCTGCTGATTTGAGGAGAACAGAATATGGCTGCAGAGAAGAGTTCCCTTCTGATCACTGGCCTGTGCCTGGTGTCTTGGAGGAATTTACCAGAGCTGTTTGGTCATGAGTCAAAGTTGTGCACCCCAATTCCAAATGACTGGAGTTATAAATGGTTTAAAATAATTTTCAGGGGAGTTCAAAGATGAATAATGCATTCCCCCAGGCTCGTATGTGATCTTTGATTTGCAGGAAATCAAAGCCATATACAAATGTGATTGCTGGCCTTGGGGAGGGGAGTCTGAATGACTGCTTATCATTCACAGAAGCTACCAGAGGTGGTAACATTTGAAAGGAAGAAATGAAAGCTCCATCACAATTTGTTAAACAAAAACAACCTTAATATCTCACTAAATAGCTGATAAGCAGACGTGCAGGATGCTACTCTACTGTTCAGTGCTTCCATAGCAAAAGGAGGACCTGATAGGCTATAGCCTACAAAAGGTTTTCTCCTGTAACTCTGAGAAAGTTTGCTTGTAGTATCCGTGGAAATTCCCTGTGGCAGAAGTCAGCATTAAGACAAAAGACCTGGCAAAGTGCCTGGAGTAATCTGTCCAATTCTATGCATTCCTTTTCTAAAATATTGTTAAAATGTAATAGATAAAGAAAAGGAGAATGGGGAGGGATTTGTAAGAACACAGATTTTGTTGGGTTTTTTTTATTTATCCCAGCAAAATAAAACCTGTAATGAGAAGTTTCCACCTGAAGTAATAAAACTCACTGGAGACTGAAGTCAGTATACACACAAGAAAAGATGGGTACACACTAATTCTAAGTAAAAGTGGCTTGAGAGCCTTCTACTGACCCACATCCCTCCAAAGGAAGTGTTAGAAAAACTACTTAGAGGAGCAAGAAGCCTGGCCATGTTAAAGGCAGCACATAGTAAATTTGTTGAAGAATCATAGGATGCCACATATCAGACTGGAAAGGACTGGTCTCCAAACTGGAAAGTCCTCCATCTCCTGATGCTGTAGGTCCTTGCTGCTCAAGACACTGTGCAGGTATTGCTGAGTGTTTTGTCCATCACTGCAGTCCATTCAGTTTGGTTTGATAGCTTGAGTTTTGATTTAGCAAGTGGATCCTATGCTGTCCAGGTTTGTGCGGTTCAGGCCTGGGATCTGAACATAAAGATGAAAATCTAAACTCAACCCTTCTGGTTTCACAAGGCAGGAGGTAGGGAAGGTTATGTGCCTGCCTGAAAAGTTCATTCCATAACTTAAAAACTTTGTATTTAATTGCAAGACCCTTTTTGCTAATAGATCCAGAAAGAAAATAGTTTGCTATTTAGCATTTGTGGCCTAAATAAGCAGCTAACCATAAGACATATCTGCATATTTTTTAACACTTTTAGATTTGTCTGAAAAGACATGAATGTCTTCTTATTCTGTAACACTGTGAATCTTTAGTTCCTGCCACAACAAAGAAACATAGCAGAAATCAGCAGGAAATTAATATAAACCTGAGGGCAAAATAATGGATCAATAGTTAGTCCTTCAGTGTATCTCCTCCTTTAGCACTGAATGGTGAAGGGCTGAAGCGCTGCCAGCCTCTTCAGGCTCATAGTCTTTCACAGAGTACTAGGACATGTGTGTTTGCTTGTTCGATCCCTTCCTATTGTCCTGTCGAGGTTTTCCCATCAACAGCAGTTTCATTTGAACAAATGAATATTTTAGAAAATGTACTGACTGGTACAACAAGTTCCATCGTGGCAAATATTACAAGTTTATGGTGCCAGTGGTGGGTCTGCGATGTGGCCAAGCAGGTGAGGACAACAGGGAAACCTCCCAGAGAGCATGAGTTTAACATACTTTTGCCTTGGCTTTTCTCTGCTTCATAGTGAAGGTATGAAGCTGCTAAGGAGACCCAGATTTTAGTGGTTAGTGATACTGAGAAAATGTATGTATTAAGTATTAAAAGTGTGCTGAGTTAAATAACTCTAAGAGTGGAGGAAAGAGAAGCGTGTGATGGCCAGAGCTGGCAGTTAAAGGGCTTCTGAGTACTCTTCCTCTTTCTGCCAGTGATTCACTGTGTGGCTCCAGGCAAGATGTGTAACCAAGCTGAAATATTTTCCTCCAGCTGCAAAAGAGCTGTGGTGCCAAATACAAGGAGGGCCTGTGAGATTTAACAGAATTTTACAGAAAGAAGTGGGATCCCTGCTAGAAAGCTGCTACAGAAAGACGAGTATTACAGTATGTCAAACTACTGTTCATAAATGAGCTCCTTGGCTCCACATCAGAGAAAAGCAGTGTCTGGAACTCCCTCTGTGAACAACCCTGATGAAGAGGGTTGGGACAGATGGGAAACGGATGTGAAAACACAGCAGGAGAGAGCAGCAAACTACATCAGCAGCGAACTCCACTGCTGCTGCATCTGGAGGTGGCTTGGGCAGGCAGGTTATTTGGTGTACCAGCACCAGAGAGCAGACTTTCCTTGCCAACAGCACTGAAGAGGCTGGAGAAAGAGAGGTGTCAAGGCTCTTACACAGAGTGGAAGAACGAGGATGGGAATTGTGTCTGGGTCCTTCTAGCAAGGCTCTCTTGGAGGAGAAGAAGGTGGGGAAGACTGTTTGCTCCTCTGTCATGGTTTAAGCCCAACTACCAGCTAAATCCCACACAGCCAGTCATTTAAACAATCCTTCCCCTGCTGGGATGGGGAGGATGATTGGAAAAACAGGTAAAACCCATAGGTTGAGATAGGAACGTTTTAATAACTGAACTAGTGAAAACTGAAACTGAAGTATAATAACAGTAACATCATTATCACTGCCATCAATATAATTGTGATGGAACCAACGTTTAACACTTTTTTGTCTCAATCCTCCTGCTGCTTCCCCTTGCTGGCTACTGCTGACCATGTTTGCCAACCTATCTGCCTGGTTTTCCTTCCATCAGTGACAAAGCCCGACCATCAGCAGAAACCAACAGTCTCAGCAAAGCGCCCAAGTGCTGCAGAGCAGCTCTGCCCAGTACCCCGACCAGCCAGGCCCTGTGGTCAGGGCAGTAACGCACGGCCCGTGCGTGCTTTGCCATCCCGGAACCTGTTTGTCCAGCGCCCGAGGGAAGGAGCCCATTAACCGGAGCCTCCGGCTGCTCCGGAGCCCGACGCTCGGCGTCACTCAGCCGGGACGCGTGCGGACCTGCCGCAGCCCCAGCGCAGGTGACGCTGGAGGACAACACGTTATGAGTCACGTCCAGCGGCATCTTAGACGGACAGGTGCCGTGAGGGGCGAGACCCCTTGTCCCAGAGGCGGGGTGCGCAGGTCCTGGCGCCCTGCGGTTCGGTGCTGCGCGGTGCTGCGCGGTGCTGCGCGGTGCGCGGCTCCGCATGGGCGGGGGCCAGGGGAAGAGGCGCGAGTTGCGCCGGCCCCGCACCACGCCAGGGGGCGCTCTGTTGGGCTGCCCCGGCAGTGGCGATCTCGCCGCGGGAAGAGGCCGTGGCCCCGCCGGAAGCCCCGCCCCCTCTGCTGCTCCTCCTGCGTCCGCGCGCGTCCCGCGCTGCCAGCCGCGCGCAGCTACCGCCGGGCGGGGCGGGGCCGGGCGTGCCCGCGGGAGAGGGGCGGGGCGAGCGTGAGCCGGCAGCCGGGAGCGCTCCGGGCCGGCCGCCACCGGCGAGCCCCGGGTGAGAAGAGCGGGGCGGTGCTCTCGTCCCTCCGGCCAGCACCGCGGCGAGGGGCATTCTCTGCTGCGAGAACCGCGGCGGGACCGAGCGGGGCAGAGCCGCTCCGCTCCGGTTCCCCCAGGCCGCGGCCTGCTTGCAGCTGGAGGACGCCGGCAGGGCTCGGCCGGTCCCTCGCCGCTGCGGCAGCTGGGCCGGCGGCGGGGCTGCAGCCGGTGCCCCGAGGGTGCTGCGCGCAGCCAAGAGGGGCCGAGGGCTGTGCCTGCCGCCGGCCGGGCCGGATACAAGGGCCACTCGGGTCAGACCCTGCCCTCCGCCCGGGCATGGCCTCCTGACCGGGCAGGGACCGGGCGAGCTCTGCTCCCGCTGCCTGTAAGGAGGACAGATGGGAAACTGCCCGCGCCTTCCGGGGGGGGGGGGGGGGAACGGACGGGATGACCCATGGGAACCGGGAGTAATAGCCGAAAACACCGGTTTCTTCCCTGGTGCCAGCCGTCTTCTGGGCCCTTGGGCTGGCAGCTCATGGAGAATCGTCAGAACTGTGATTTGAAGTGATCTATGTTGGTTATAGGGGGGAGGCTAGGTGCTGCTGGGGACAGGAACGGGTGTAAAGCTCCGGGCATGCTGTGCGTCAGGGGCCCCTCCCTTGCAAGGCCATCCTGGAGCAGTACCCGGTACCATTCAGGTGTCCTCAGGGTGGGACATACAAGTAGGACGTTGTCCACCTTCTCCGTTCCTTTCCAGTGTCTGTGTTTCTTGGTGCCCCTGCATTCAGCCTTAGAGTTTTGGAAAGAAATCTTACGGGAGAAGCTGCTCCTTGGGACACCACTCCTCTGGAGAGCAGGTCCGAGGCAGCTGGGTGCCATTTCAGGTGCTGTGCTGTGACTGTTTTGCTTTTGGCCTTGTGTGTTCGAAAGGAAGCAATGATGTTTGTTTTTTCCTGCTGCAGCGCCACAGATCCTGCACCCCAGTGGATCAGATGTCGTGAACTGTTTCTGGGCTGAGCTGGTTTTGCAGGTGAGTAGGGCCATGGTTTGAGACAGTGCCCAGCCTGGTGCTGCTGTAGCACTGAGAGCGCAGCTGGCGGTGCTGGATATGCAGGGCTTGGTTTGGCCATACCCCTACTTGCTGGGGTTGAGCAGAGCTGCTCGTGGTTTCTACCAGGATGTGACTCTTTTCTCTTGATGTAAAGCTGAGGAAGCAGCAGCCACTGTGAGCAGCTTTTAGTGGATAAAGGCTGTTTAAAACACAGAAGTGAAGGTGAATTGTTTACTTCAACCTTTGCTTTCAAACTGAGCTCCTTCCAAGTCCCAGGGGAGCATTGCAGCCAGTCCCTGTGACCAGATCTGTATATTCAAGGGAGAATAAAAAGCAAACAACTCTCCTGCAATGGTTTGGGTTGCAGCTCCCCAGAGCCACTGCTCTTGGTGGGTGAAAACAAGCAGGAGGTGTTCACCAGACTGCTGTGTCCTGCAGCAAGTGTGAGGGAGAAAAGATGCCAAGCAAAGCAGGAAGCTTTTGTTGGGGTTATAAAAACTCTTTTAGGTTAAAAAAGACAATCTAAAAGGGTTACCAGTAATTAATTGCACCTGAGTGTGTTTGGGATGTTTTTTCTACCTGGGTCTTCAACTTGCTCTGAGCTTCTCTGAGTGCTTGGATCAAAGGGGCTCCCCTGGTCAAAATACCAGGTGTGGCATTTATAAGCTATAAATTATTTTATTATAGACCCCTGATCCTTAGCCCAGTGCTAGGTATCTGCTGATCTGTTGGGTGTTGATCACAGGGTGGTTTTTGGTCTTGCCTGCATGCAAGGCTGGACATGAGCAGTGTGGTTGGTTCTGGGAGATGGAGACAGTACCTCTCCATTTCTCCTCCATAATCACCTCATTCCCAAGAGGTGTTGGAGCAGTATAATTTGTACCTGGCGACCAATTGGAACAGGCTGATGCAACGTGGGGCTAATATACAGGAGATTTCTAGGGTGGTTCCACTGTATTTAAGCTTTGTCTGTAACAGGGATTGGAAGTGGTTGTGTTTTACTACAGATAAATATCTTCAGAGTGATTGCTTGTCCGAGCTCTAACTTAACACCCCTTCTTTCTCATCTCTTGCCACTAGTGCATCAGGAAGTGTGGAGCACCAAGCGTCCGTCATGTCTGACTGGGTGCTCCTCGGGCTGATTGCAGTGCTGGTCATGCTGCTGCTTCTGACTGTCTTTGGCTTCGCTGTCTACTCGGGACTCTTCACAGAGGTGGTTGTGAGTGCTGGCTCCCCACCTGTCGGCAGCATCACACTGGCCTACAAGTTCAGGGTAGGCCCCTATGGTGAATCTGGGCAACTTTTCACAGATGGCTGCAGCATCTCTTCGAAGCTCTACTCCATTGGTGTCTACTATGACAACCCGCACACGGTAAGACATACGTGGTGGGGCCTGTAAGCTCTTGTGGTCAGCACCCAGGTTCACAGCTCAGGATGCTCCCTACCTGTGCTTCATGCACTTTCAGCTCACCCTCTGTAGATGAGTACTGGGATTCACAGGGTCTCCCAGATATGTAGAGGATGCTCTGTGGGGAAAGGCACCTGAAAGCAGGTTGTTTCTTGGACAACCCTAACTGGAAGGCATTGGTCAAGCAAAGTTTGCTGTATTCTGATAGCTCCTTATGAACAAGTTATCAGCAGTGTAGTGGATGTGATTATGGAGCAGAGGCCAGTGTTCATGATCCTGAGGTAAAGCATTCCTTGGCAGGTCCCTTGGCTGCAGGAAGTGCAGCCAAGGCTCCTTCTGGACTTGCAGCTCTGGTTGAAAGCAGGTGGTCAGTTCAGCTTGCTCTGTCCTCATCCATATTCCTCTTGTTTGTAGTGCTCTCTTGTTTTTCTGAGCTTCCCTGTGGTCCTTTCATCCCCCGAGAGTTCTCACTGAAACCTCAGGGGAGGTGTGCTGAGGGCTCCTGTCTGATGAAATAGTTAACTCCATGATGTTTTTCAAGCTGAGAGGTGAGCAGAGAGCTCACTGCCTCATGGCTGCCAGCAAGATCTAGGTACTCTGGTGGGTACTGTCCAGGACAAGGAGCAAACAAAAGTGCACCAGAACTTGCTGGAGAGTGAGGAGCCTGATATTGATGTGAGGTGGCATTGAGGTCTCTGTGGCAGACAGCCTGGCTGCCCAGTAATGCTGTAGTAGCTAGTGTGACTGTGGAGGAACGCCACAGGGAGCGGGAGGGACAGCAGAGTAGTTAGCAGCTCTGTGCCTGGGCATGTGTGTTAGGGGCTGGCATGGGGCACAGTGATGGGGTTGATAGTTCTCACCCCATGCTTCTGCTCTGGGGGTGACTGATCCTATTTTAGGAACCCTGTTTCGTTGATTGCAACATGGTGCTCCCAAGGGTTGGATCTGCTTGGACGGGACTTGTCCATGAAAACATAGTCCTGAGTGGCCTGACAGGAAGATATCAGAGGCAAGAAAGCACTGAGCTTGACAGTGACCTCTGGAGCCTGGTGCGCTCAGCCACCTTGTGTCTTTGTATGTAGTGTTGAGCTGACTTACCTTTTATCTTCCAGTTTTTACTTCTGGATCATGGGAGACAAAATGACACTCTGCAGTGCCTCTTCCTGGCCTGGGAAGGAGGGTGATGGAGTGTACTTTCCCCCATGAAATAAGCTGGGCAGTGGCAGAGTTTGACTGAACACGCTTGGACACTTGTCCGCAAGAAGTATCATGTTTGGAGTGGCTGAGGGATGGGAGCCGTGAAGAATGTATGGTGTGCTGAGGCCCATGTGGTCCAGGTGGCTAATTCTTCTGCCACAGATCTGTGTCCTTGCAACAAGGTTCTCATCTGGAGTTGAGAACCCTGTGCGGGGCAGTCAGTGCTGCTGGAAGGGCTCAGCATCCATGCTTGGTGCTACCCTGCTCTGGGGATGTGATGTGGACATGCCTGTGGTTGCCCTGCAGACCTTCTGCTTGGGCACTGTGTGCTTGTACCTGCTGTAGCTGTGATGGTATGGGAGATGGTGTGCACTGCTGGCTCCTTGTTCCTGGAGGTTCAGCAGGGCAGAATCGGTTACTCAGGCTGCCTTTCCCCTGGGAGGAAGAGGACGTCTTCCTCCTTGTTTTCAGTGCTCTCCTGACCTTGGTGAAGCACCCTGTGGCAAAGGCTGGTCCGCCCAGTGCTGGCCACCCACCGCGGATGTTGACTTGTCACCATAATTAGACCTTTTGTCATGAGGCAGCAGAGCATGCTTGCTGCCTGCTGTGTCTCCCTCTGTCCCTGGCCAGGCACTGGTGGACTCTGCCCAGACAGCTGCCTCCAGCCTCTTGGCCACCAGCTGCTGTGGGGTTTAGTGTCCCAGTGCTGCAGTGGGAAGGGGCTGGTGACCAGCAGGTACCACTGTGGGATTTGCTGTCCTGGCAGATTTATGGCCAAAGGAGGCTCCTGGTAGAAGAGAGAATGGGGATGTCAGAGAACATCAGCTGTGTGCTGGGCAGAGCCCTGTGGCCTGGAGCATGTGGGATACCTCAGGGTCACATCAGGCCTCAGGGCAGCTGCATCCCCAGGGCTTCCTTCTGGCTCCTGGCTCTTAGTGTTCACACAAGAATGCTCCCTGAGTGCTGCCAAACCCCTGCCAGTGATGTTTTATGTGATTTAATGGACAAGATTAATATTAATTTTCACTCTTTTTTTCTTTTTTTCCTCTTTATTTAATATTTAGCAGCCCAGAGGACTTCTCCCTATTTCTCCCGCCTCTGTCAGGAACAAAAATAACTCCTCAGCAAGGATGGGATGTGGTGGGTGGGTTTGTGCTCAGCTCCAGCCAAGCACTCCTGCTCACATCTAGTTGTAGGCACGTGCCAGGGCCTTTTGCCTGCAATCCACATGTTCACCTGTTCAGCGACCAGCCTGTGCCCAGATGTTGGATGGATGAGGCCAAAAGGCTCTCTGAGTGTAAGAATGGGGTTTGCTCCAATCAGCAGAACTGCTGATTAGGTTAACTAATAATTTCCAAAGATTCTCTGTTGGGGTGCTTAGGGGAGCAGAGGCTCTGATCAGCATCTGCTCATCCTAAAAGGACAATTAGGGAAAGGGTGCATTTAGCTGGAGTGTTTCCTTCCTTCTCTTGAGATGGTCTTTATCAGCCAGGGGAGGAAGCAAATCTGTCTTGCTGCTGTCCTTGAGAAAACACCTGTGGGGCTGCACACTATGAAAGAAAGTTAAAGGGAGAATGGAGGAAGCAAATGTACCTGGCCTGAGTGATGCTGCCTGCTTTGATAGCTCTGATCCTTCCACCTGCTCTGGGGATGAACTGTCTTTGCTCAGAATGTAAATGGAGATTTCATTTTGTGTTTAAAGGAATTTACTATAGATGTCCCTTATATCTCCTTGCGTCATTTGGACTTTTCCCTAGGGATCCCTTTAACTGTTGCCTCTTGCTGTCTTTGGGGTGGATCTGCTTCTCCTTCCCGGCCCCAAAGCAGTGATGCTCAGCACAGCTCTGTCTGCAGCTCCCTCTTGCAGCATAGGAGGGCAAGAGCGAGCTATCAGGCACCAGTCCCCAGCCTGGTGGATGCTGCTACTTCTGACAGGCTGTTTTCTTCCTATTTGCATCTGTTGTGTTTCTCCTCTGGGATAGTCCTGCTCTGCAACATTAAAAAGTGTTTTAAAGGAAAGAGAGGGCAAAGAGTGTGGTGCGGGTAGTTATGCTGCATCAAGAGACATTGCACAGGCAAAATTAGGCATGAGATTGGGGTGCACAGGGTGGCGATCCTGTTGGGGGGCACATGAGGATGGGAAGTGGTAACACGGTGGCCTTGTGTGCACCCTCTTTCCGCCTCACATCATCCTCACAAGAGTTTTGTGATGCCAATGCCTGCGGGGCATTCCTAAATACAGAGAGGGCATGTTTTATGTTTTGCATGTTGTTGCAGTCCAGGATGGAAGGGGATTTGTTTCTCTTCATGCTACTACGTATAGCTTGCTGACTCTGTGCAGGTCTTCATGCCTTCGTTTTCCCACCCCTGAAACAGCCGGACTGAGTGTGCCCATGTAGGAGAGACCCATCAGCCTCTGTATTTCTCTCTGGCTTAGTGCTGGTGGCCCATGTAAGTTGGTTGAACAAGCACATGTGTCTGGGTGGCTGCTGGGGGCAGGCACAGGTGCAGATCAACCTCCTTGCGAGTGTGGTGGAGCCAAGTGGGCAGGTTGTAGTCAAATCTCTTTTTAGTTCCTGCCAGAGTAGCAGGGGTGCCCTGCACATGGGGATGGTGGTGAGCACATCTTAACAATCAGGTCTCTGATGCAGGAGGGAGAGCAAGAGAGACACTGGGCAGTGCCTCACCTGGGACAGGTTTCAGTGAGCAACCTGATGGGGTTTCTTTGCTGCAAGTCCCTGTGTCCTCCAAGAAGGAGAGCAGTATGTTCTGCAGTGGTCTATGAGGTAGGGCTGGGAGGATTGTGGACACCCAGGAGCGGGCACCTAGTTCGGTGTGCCTGATCATTGCATTTACCCTGGTTTGTGGTGGTCTCCTGCCTCCATGCTCAGTAGGTTGAGGTTTTGGCTGGTGTTAAGACTCTCTCTTCTTCTGACGCTGGCTGTCTGTCCCCCTTGATCAGGTGTCTCCAGAGAAATGCCGTTTTGCCATAGGCCGAATCCTCAGCGAGGGAGATGCAAAGCCGTCAGAAGAGCAAATCAAGCGGTTCCAGAAGTATGGCTTCAAGATCTTCTCCTTTCCTGCTCCCAGCCACGTGGTCATGGCGACCTTCCCATTCACTACGCCATTGTCCATCCATCTAGCAATCAACCGTGTTCATCCAGCCCTTGACACCTACATCAAGGTAAGCAAGCATGGCGTGAAGAGCTCTGCATGTGTTCAGTGGACTGTTAGAGGCTTCTCATGCTGAAAGCTGATGGGGCTGCTCTGACATGTCATGTCTTGATGCCTTCCCTTGGGCACTGCCGTCAAGATCTCTTCCTTTTGCAACGTGGCAGGTATTTCCCCAGCAGAAATGTCCTCTCATTCGCTCCATAGGTGCAGGGCTGTCTTTTCTGCTGTTTTGTGTTGACAAGAAGCAAGTTGTCATCTGATGGCTTGGTGCTTTACTCCTTAACGCAGAGATAAAAGCTGCTATTCTCCTTGAGTGGCTTACTTGTTGTTAGAATCTGGCAGGCATGTGCCCCTTTGGTGTAATGCACTGTGCCATGAGACTTCTGTTTCAAGTGCCAGCCTCACCGGTGAGGCAGCTGTTTTCTGCAGGAGTGGGAGGAGAAGTTAGAAACTTTCTGGTCCATGGGCTTAGGAAGACTTTGTTTCAAGCATTGCATTGAAACTTGTGGCCCTTGGTCGATGCTGGGCAGCTGTGGGCTGTTTGCCCTTACCCTGAGCAGAGCATGTGGCCATCCCCACTGCTTCTGGTCTTTTTGATGCCAGCTCTGCTGTTTTGCTCCGGCTGCCAGACCAGCTGCAGCAACGGTGTTCCCAAGCAGCACGTCTGACACGGGCATCTCCAGGTCCAGGCTTTCGAGAGAGTGAGGATGGTCCTGGCCAGCTGGGTGATGGAGGGAAGGGATGTGACCATCCTTCCTGGTGGAGAGGATGCTGGGGAGGGGCCTGTGCTCAGCCCCTGCCTGATCTGGCTGTCGGGTTCTGCTGCTTTCGTTTGTTCGTGTTGAAACACACTATTTATAAACTTGCTTTTCCTGGCGAAACTCCCAGCCCTGTGCGGGAACCGTGTGAATCCTGCAGCCTGTGCTGTGCCGCAGGATGACTACCCGGGTGCCCACCCCAGAGCTTCAATGAGGAACTCTTTGCCAACCCTCTTGCACCCCCCAGCCTTAGGGAGCTGCCTGCTAGTAACCAGCAGAGGCGTGTTAACACCGGCAGTGGGTGAGACCTCTGCTGCTCGTGTCTCCCTAATGCTGGAGAACAGAACCAGTTCCCCGTTCTCTTTGTTCCATACTCACTACATCTCTCCCTGGAGCTCAGTTTTGGTGTGGGGAGTGTTGGGCCCTTCTGCCAGCCCTGCAGTGGATGTGTGGGAATGAGGGGAAGAGGCTGGCACAAGTGGGAGCATCAGGTTGGCTGCGGGAGTGCTCAGCGACATGTGTTGGAGCTGCCTTACTTGGGGAAAGGTCCTGGTGAGCACATCTGTCGCATGAGAGATGGGGTTGTCGGAGCTAAAAAGGGAGCCATGGGTTGCTCTGGGAGCACCTTGGCAGCATTCAGTGGGAGGGGCCGATTTTGAGTTGAAATAACTTAAATCATATGGGAATGCAGCACCCAGGGCCACATGCAGAGGGAGGGGACATGTTTTGATCTCTGACTCAGTCCCTACAGCACATGTCAGGGTGTGTGCATCCATCCCCAAGTCCTGCAGCAAAGTGTGGCCTCTCTGCCCATGTTAGACTAACCGCGGGGTTGCCTTGCCAGCATGGGGCAGAAGGGAGTGGGTACTGCATGTCCCTGAACACTGCACCCTGTGGATGCCCTGGCTTCCTCTGATGTGGTGTGGGGGTCTTTGGAGGCTGTTGGCAGCTGTGCCACCAGCATCCCTGCGGCTTCTCCCCTAGGCTGGACCATCTGCATCCCTGGGGTTCTGCTGGCACTTTACAGGGTGGAGAGATGGGGAAGGAGAGAGGGGGGGAAACTTTCATGGAAACAGGTGACCTATGCCCGCTTGGTGGTGGGAATGGTGGTTGCCATGGAGACAGCTTCTCCAAATAGCATCCTTCCTCCCACCCCCGATGCCCGGCTCCCTTAAGCAACCCGAGACAGCAGTGAGACAGATTTGCTTTATTTATTTATCTCATGCTGTGCCGCCTTTGAGAAGGGTGCTGTTAATAAAAGCCACAGGTCAGGCCTGCTGGGTGCCCCCCACTGCCTTCCCACCCCAGGAGCAGCAGAGAGGAAGCAGGTGGGATGGCAAAAGTCAGGAGGAATGAAAGGGGACTCGGTAGCAGAGGTGGAACGCCAGCTCCAGTGGAGAGGAGTTAGCTGAAGTGGCGGGAGGATACATGGCTGCCTGTCATAGGAAGGAGGTGTGGGAGAGCTGGGATGGAGAGGGAGGAGGAGGAGGCAGGGAGAGGAGTGGAATGTAGGGAGGGAGGGTGGAGAAAGCTGTGGAGATGCTGAAAAATAGGGGAGGGGAACGGGAGGAGGAGGGGACTGGAGGGGACCTGTGGGATGAAAGAGCATCCTATTTTGGACCCTTATTTTTTGACCTGTTTTCAGCTTAGAAAGTTCTCTGACTTGTCACTGTTGCAAATGGATGCTTTATTTCAGCAGTGGTCTTATTGCTGTGGTATAGAGATGTCTGGTGAAGATCTTGCTCCCTGCCATAGACCACCCCCCTTTGTGAATTTGGTCTGAGCCAGGTAACAGTGACTGCAAACACATGCCACTGGCCCTTAATGGAGTTGTTGTTTCTTCATTAAAAGGGGAAAATCATAGAATCATGGAATAGTTAGGGTTGGAAAGGACCTTAAGATCATCCAGTTCCAACCCCCTGCTGTGGGCAGGGATTCCTCCCACTAAACCGTCTCACCCAAGGCTCTGTCCAGCCTGACCTTGAACACCCCCAGGGATGGAGCATTCACAGCTTCTCTGGGCAACCCATTCCAGTGCCTCGCCACCTTTACAGTATAGAACTTCCTCCTTATATCCAATCTAAACTTCCCCTGTTTAAGTTTTAACCTGTTACCCCTTGTCCTGTCACTACGTCCCTAGTGAAGAGTCCAAAATTGTACCAAGTCCTATGCCCTCTCTGAGTTTGAATGAACAGCAGGGATCTGGTTGATTTTATCAGTCAAGCCTGCAGTCCCCACAAAAATAAATCATGCTTGCCAACAGGATCTGACAGCTGTAAACATGTGTTGGTTGGCATTAATTATGTCAGCCTTTGCTTCCTGGTGATCTGGTCTGGTTGCAGGCATCCGTTTCTTTTGCCTTGGCTCTGTCTTTGCTGACCAGCCTGTGCTTGCCCATGTCAGCTGTTTACCCATTTTAATATTGGCAGGTAAAAGCTGCTGTCTCTCCTGGGACTTTGTAGCATCTCCAGCTGGCCAGAGATCACCCTTTGACATGCAAACAGCTTGTCAGCTGGGATTTCAGCGTGTTTTAAATGTGTGTTATCTGGACCTGCGGGCAATGTGTTGTATCTTCTCATGGAAGAGCAAACATTTCACCTGGATCCTCTGCCCATGTTGTCTGGCTTTGACCCAACTCAATTGCAGAAATACTCACTGAACACTCCTTCTGTCCTGGTGACACCACCAAGGTTTCCTCCAGCTGATGTAGCTGGGATCTGTGCTATCCTTCAGACTGTCCTTTCCCACCCAGCAACCCAAACACCTTCTTAATGTGAACAGCTTTCTGTCTGTAGAGGACTGGCAACCTACATGTGGTCCTTTACAGCAGCCAAGCCTTAGCGCCCAGTGCCCTTGTGAATATGGCCGCACCATGTCCTTCCCCTCCTGCTCTCCCAGTCACACAGTCATGGCTGCTGGCTTTGCTCAGATCTGTTGATCTCCCTGCTGTTATAAATGAAGGTCTGTGGAGCTGTGTTCCCATCCCAGGTAGTTTGTACTTCAAAGGCAAAGCCATGGAACAATCTTTTTGCTCGGCTGTGTTGGGAGCTGGGGTCAGGGATTCACAGCCAGTAAAACAATTGCAAAGAGGGCTGAATTATTGGGATGTTTTCCCCTTAAATTATTTCTCCTGGCTGATGTAGTTTGTTTGGTTTGGGCTCTGTGTAAGTGGTCCAGCTGCCGTCTGAGTGGGTATGAGACCCTGTTGCAGCAGCAGCTCCAGCCTGTCAGCTGCTGCCCAAGGTTTTCCTCTGGACATGTAGGAAGTACTACAGAGACTCAGCCCTCTCTGCAGTGCTCTTCTTCAATCACAGCCATGCGCATCCTCATGAACTCCTTTGGTCTCCTGTGAGCTCTGGGGAGCACTGCCAAGGCCACTCAGAGTTCTATATCCATCTCCCCAGGGAGGGTGAGGAGCAGGATACTTTTATCCAGAACTTATCACCACTGATCTGGGACTTTGCTTCCTTCAATCTCATCATATGGGCCTTGAAGGACTCTTCTAGATGACCTTCTCCCTTCTTGCACCAGTGGGTCACCCTGTGGAATATGGTTGTGGCTTTCTGGGATCTGGAACTCTCCATCTTTCTCCTCTCCTTTTCCTGTGCCCCAAGGTGACCATGGGGATCAGTTTTTGGAAGCTTTAGAGAGGTTTGGGGTGTTGGCAAGAAAGGCCTTTAGTTTTAGCAGATACGCATTTGAATATAGGTCTGTAGAGTTCCCAGGAAGACAGAATGTTATCTGATGCCACTGTTAAGCAATCCTCATGAATCAAACAAAAACAGGGTGAGGGGGAAAAAGAGCCCTTGAGAGTCATAGAGGAGTTGTCGTGTCTAACTTGTATTAATGGCAAAGATGAGAGCAAAGCTGACAGTGTGTCAGGCTGCTGTGCTGTGGGCTGGCAGGGGCTTGGGGTAAGGATGCACACTCTGGGGAAAGTGTTTTGGGAGCCCTTGTGTCTGCATGGGCCCCAAGCTGGGCTCTAGGTTGGGTCACACAGAGCTTCTGCACTGCAGATGGACCTCACTGGCACCTGGTACCCACTGGTTGTGTACCTTGGGGCTGCAGCAGCAGCGGGTTAGGGCTGTCCCAGAGGTTATCCTTCACATAACTCTGGTGTGGTGTAGCTGCAGACTGGTGGCATCTCCAGTAGGATGGGGATGTGGCTGATGATGGGAAGCCCTGGGGAGGGGTGGATGCTTGGGGTGGTTGGTGCAGACAGACTCCTGGTGGAGGGTGGGAGTGTTTCCCTTTCTACAGTTTGGGTTTTTTTCCACTTTTGTAGGGCTTTTTTTACCCTGGCTGGTCTGACTCAGAGCAGGCGATTGATGACAAGCCATCTCCCTGGTGTTGCCCACTTGTGATAGCCAGCCAGCAGCAGGGTTTGGAAATGAGGGGGAAGGAACAAGACCCATCCTACTTGTTTTCCCCTCTTAGAAACAAAATCTAACTTAAATGCTGCTCTGGCTTGGTTTATCCCATGACCAAGGAAGCCCTTAACGGTGTTATCTTCATTGCCAATCAGTCGTGGCCGTGAGTGCTACATAGTGGATTGAATTCTCTCTTCTCCCTTTAGAGCCCTGTGGAAGTGTTGGCTGTTTGCAGTCTGCTCCTCCAAAGGGCAGTGGAGCACAGCCTGATGCTTGCAGCATCTCCCTGCAGGCAGGGAAACTGAGGCACAGGGGATGTCACATCCAGTCTGCCACATGCTGCTGAGGTCTGGTCTTGCACCACTGTTCATGGCCACAGGAAGAAAAGAAGAGAGAGCAGAAAGGGGCAGTGTCAAAGATGGCTCTGGGCAATTGTTTCTGATTGTCTGGGGGCTGGTGGGCACTGGGCAATGTGATGGTGTGCATTGAGTACGTCACTCCCTCCTGTGTCTGCTGCCAGTAGAAGAGGTGATGTAAGTAGATAAGATTTTGGCCTTATTTTAGGGGAAGACAATTTAAGGATGGGAGTCTCAGCAAGCTAAAAGTCTCTCCCTACTCGTCCCCTGGTCGATGTAGAGGATGAGTTTTGGAGTAACTTGGCCAGCAGTGTTGGAGGACACCCATGGCTGGTGTGTGCTCTCTGCCAGGAGCCAGTGAATCTCTTGATCTTGGGCTTGGCAGGAGGAGCTGGCAATGGGTGGCACAACACTGCTTCGACCTGAGCCGCTCTGGAAGGTGATGTGCAACTGCAGGGACCAGAGAGGAACACCAAGGTGTCTCTGCATGGGCTTGGTGCCTTCACAGACATGTTCATCTCCTGTTGACCTGCACTGACAGCTGGTTTTCAGCAGTCTCTCTCCAGCAAGGCTGCCTGCTTGCTGCTGGTTGGCAACCCCCAGCTGCATGTCACTTCACATCGGTTTGCATGTCCACAAGGACTTCTGCTTGGTAAATACTTTCAGCAAGAAAACCCTCTGAGGAAGTTTCAGTCCTGCGAATGCAAGTGACCTCACAGTACATGGAGGGGAGGGCAGGATGCCCACAAGGTCAGGATGGGAGCTGAGTCAGGTGGAAGGGAATTTGTTGGACAATGCTATTTAGCTTCATAGGGACTTTTGGACTCAGCTTGGGGTTGGCTCGTGCAGCAGAGCGGGTCCGTTTAACCTGTGTCTGCAGGGAATCGTGCTCCTCCTGCGCTGCTAATGGAACATATGGGGATCCAGGGCTCTGCGTCATGTCTCTTGCCACTCACAGCAGGCATTCCTGCTTTCCCACTTCTCTAGAGGAATTTGGCAGCCCCAGGCCACTACTCATCTGCTGTCAGTTTTTCCCTGGTCCTTGGGGGTGGGCGGTGATTTAGCACTGGCCATGCTTCATGCTTAGTTCTCAGCTGCCCTTATGTAGCCGGACTTGTCCTGGGTGCCGGTTGGTGTGTGTGCTATCTGCTGCTCTGCTGCCCTGTGCT
Source organism: Agapornis roseicollis (assembly GCA_002631895.1). Classification (NCBI taxonomy): domain Eukaryota; kingdom Metazoa; phylum Chordata; class Aves; order Psittaciformes; family Psittacidae; genus Agapornis; species Agapornis roseicollis. The sequence continues at coordinate 55,314 of NDXB01003225.1, forward strand.
TCCAAGCACCTTCCTTCTTGTAGGCACATGGCTTCTGTTTCAGCTCGCTGTTCAGCTGCACGGGGGCAGGTGTAAAACCACAGCTCTGGCGGCAGCCCTGATTTGAGCAGAAAAGAGGTTTTCTGACCTGCTTTGAGCTTCTGTAGTTAAAAAGGCTCCTTTCCTGCCTCTGCAGCTTGTTCCGTGTGTGAAATCACCAGGTTTTTCCCTAACTTCTTGTTGACAGTGCAAGTGCCTGAGCCAGCAGCGGGCAGAGTTCCTATCCCAGGGAATTGGTGGTGTGGGAGGCAGGCTTCTGGCCACTGTGGCCTCCCCAGTTCTAACTGTGATGAGAGAATGAGAACAGCCCAGGTTGGAAGGGACCTGGAAAGATCACTTGGGCCAACCCTTTATTCGAAAGGGAGCCTGGATGAGGTTATCTAGCACCCAATTGCATCCTGAAAGCCTCTGGCAATGGGAACTCTACCACATCCCTGGGGAAGCTGTTCCAGCTGGCAGCTCAGCCCTGGGTCTCTGCCATCATGGTTGCTTTCCTGTGACATCCAGCATTTTGATCCTATTACCATCCCAGCTCCTTTTCCAGGAGCATTTCAAAAGGCAGCTCCTGGAAGGAGAGCAAGCTTCAGGAGTCTGACTTCCCATGTATGCCAAACTATGCAGGCATTCCCGAAGGCTCAATGGCTAAAAGCCTGGCTCAGTGCTGCCTGCCAGCCAGGGGTCCTGCCCTCCATCCTGGGAGTGAGTGGGAAGGCTCCGCTCTGGAAAGCTGAGCTTTGCAACCCCGTAACAACTTACCCAACCTTGCAAAATTGTCAGAGATGAATCTGCTCAGGCACAAAGATTTGCTCTCCCTTCGCCTTTGGAGCGAGGATTAATGATCACTGAGGAAGCCGGGCTTATTTCGTACAGCTGTCCAAGGGAGAGAGAGAACCAAAATGGTTTGCCTTGGGCAAGGAGGGAGAGTATTTTATACTACAGTGCTTTTCTGTCAGATCTCTTTATTGACTCAAGCTGTACGTGTGCTCTTCCCGAATGTATTTATAGAGAATCCCAGAGGATGCAGCTGGCTCAAAAGGTTTTCTTTGTCATGTGTTAGAGATGGGTCCAGTGCTCTCAAACAGAGACACCATCCCAAACCTTGGGGTCTTCCCTCTTTGCCAGCTAGTCAGTTAATAAGAGGATGAAATTGATCTTCCTCTTATGCAACTATTTTAGCAGGGTCCTAATGAGATTTTTCTGAGCTGGTTCTTCCCTGTAGCCCTCTGAGCCAGACCTTGCCAGCTGTGCTGGGCTTGAGAAACAGCAAAATGAACCTGATCAAATGTGAAACAGCTTCTTAGAAACACTGCTCTTTTCCAGCAAGCGCTGCTGGCCCAGTTTCTCTGGCTGTGAAGCTCCCACTTTGAAACCTGTGGAGCAGGGAGATAATACATTTGAAAGCAGTGGCATTTTTACCTCCAAAAAAAAGACCATTGTGCTATGACTAACTTGCACTTTTACAATTCTCGTTAGATATAAAATGGGAGGAAAGGCCCTGCTTCAGGGAGGGCTGGAGAATGAAAACATAACATCTTCTCTTCTGCACTGAGTCAAAATATGGATGGATGAGTTGCAAGGTTGGGTGATGATCAGATCACAGGGATGAAAGAACAAAATTGGTTCTTGCTTCTTCCTGTGCCAAGAGCTTATGTGCCGTAGGTGAGATGCAGGCTTTGGGGCTGCATTGATGGCTGGAGCACCAGAGAGGCAGCTGAACACAGCGTTTGCACTGATGCAGGGAGTTACGCTGAAAGCCCTCAGGGTCTCCTCTTTTGGCAGGGATATATATATACATATATATATGCATGTATATAGACCCCTGCTGTCTCTGTTTGCCTGCAGCAGCTGCTGCCCTTCAGATGCTGTTCAAGTTGATGCTGCTGTGACTGGTAGCCTTGGGCAGAGGCAGCAGGACAGAGGTGTCTTGAGCTGCCAGTCCTGTGACCATGGCAGGTGTGGACGTCTGCGGAGCTGCTGACATCTTGGGGAGGCTTTCATGGGCTCAGCATGTGGTTTTCTTCTGGTCATGCTGTTGCATGGTGGCCGTCGCTCAGCCCGCACCCGTAGGGACCCACAGCCTTTGCAGAGCGGGCGCAAGGTATGGAGAGGTACAATGGTTCAGTGCAGACCTACATACAACCGGCACATCCTGTTCTGCTTTGAGGAGCAAACACCTGCTGCTGAGCCCTGTTGACCTGACAAGCTGCAGAAAATCATGCTGCCAAATCCTGGCCCTCTTGAACTCCTCCAGATTTACCAGACTGGGTTCATCTTTGTGATCTCCAGCTGCCTCTGCCATTGCAGGGCTGCAGAGCACCTTGTAGCCTGGTCTGTGAACTCCTTGAAAAGGGAAGGTCAAGCTGTGCTTAATTCTTGCCTTGCTGGCTTTTGGAGAGTGCATGGGAGCCCTCAGCTCCAGGACTCCTTTTGTCCCATTTCTTTTCCAGCATGTGGCAGCTTATTCCAGCCTCTGTTCAGCCAAACTGGGGAAAATCAGAGCCTTTAATAGAAACGTTAGCAGATGTCACTCCATCACTCATGCCTTGGAGCTGGCAGGGATGACTCCAGGTTAGAACTGCCTGCAGGCAGGTGATGGAGGTCTGCAGCCTGAGGGGGATGCCCAAGCTTCCTGTGCTGCTTCCCCTACATTATCCTGGGCAAGCTGCAAGCCATGGCGAGGCTCTTTGACTTCATCTGCGGGCCATGTGGGTAGTTATCTGTCACCTCTCCTCTTCACCTGATCACATAGGCGTGAGAAAAGGCATTTGTTCCTTGCTGTCACACCACAGCGGGCATAGGAGGAAGCAGCCCCCCGGGGAGCAGCTCAGGGATGAGTCAGTATTTGTCCTCTGTGCCCTTGAGCTGGCTTCTCTCACAATCTGGTGCAGTGTCTGGCATTAGTAAGAGACCAAAGGTGTCTCTTATCCTCAAGAGTGGATCAGCGTCTGATAGACCAGTGCCTCCAGGTGTGCTAAGTGTGCATCCCATTTCTTTGTCCCCTGCGCACCTGACATTTACCTCTGCTGGGCTTCTCAATGATCTGGTGAGTGTGAGGACATGGAGGCTCATACCTGACTTATGTCGATGCATTTCTGCTGGGTTTGTTGGAGATACATTCTCCCTTAGGTAGGGTCCCTCTGCCCTGCCAGGGCTGGTATGACAGCTGCAGCTGTAATGTGAAAAAGGATGTGCCTCCAACCTGGAGGAGAGGAACAAATGTGAAAGATGATGCTGGAGAGCCACCTCTTCTTCTGAGTAGCAGGAAGAAACTAGAAAGAGATTTCTGTTCTGACTTGGAGCAGAGCCTGGGTACAGCTTTTGGAACAAGATTAGATTCCCATGGCCACTGTGTCCACTTTCTCCAAAGCCCACCTTTTACAGGGGTTCAAAATACAGATCTCCTGGCCTGTGTGCAGAGGGGGAGCTGGGGAAGGCTTTACAAGGCTTTCAGGTTTGTGAAAGCAGCCCAGCAGCAGCAGGGAGCCTGAGCCCTGTTCCAGCTTGCATCAAGGCAGCATCCAAAGGATGGCCAGTAGCTCCAAGAGAGCTGGGAGTCCTGAGCCAGCAGAGAGGGATGGGACTCACAGCCAGCTCCTCTGGCACTGGGACAGTAAAACAGGACACTGAGTCCACAAAACGGAGTCACTGATGGCACTTGGGGTGTGTTTTTCTTCCAGGTCACTGACATGGATTTTGCACATCTACATTTTGCATGGCTGTGTTCCTCCTAAAGCTCAGCAAGGCTCTGCCTGTCTGAGGCTGAGCTCCAAATTAAATGACACCAAACAGTATGGTTTTACATTTCAAAGGGTCTGAGGGAGCAGAAGGATACTGGGAGTTTCTGGTGCTGTGGAGTAATTGGTGTGATTATCTTTTGGCAGCTTGTCCGATGACCACCAGGTACTTGCTCCACAGATGGGCGGTTTTACTTGTTCCTCTTCTGCTAACGTGAGGAATGATAATGATGCCACAGGGATGAAGGGGGTGATGGAGCTGAGTGCGCTGGTGAGAGCACATTAGTAACCGCTCTGCATCCCTGACTCTAGCTGCTTATCACAGTGATAACTTGTGGATGGGCACAACATAAGACCCCTTGAAACTTCTGCATCTGCCCCTCCTGCCTTCCACACACCATGAACCAGAGGATTTCTCTGTAAAGCTGTTAGTGTCCATTTCCCTTATCTTTGCAGCTATATGAGGTGGAACCTAAGGCAAAAGCGCTGTTGAAGGTCAAGGACAGACCTTTAAGGCAGCTGGGAGAGTGTCTGGTAGTCTCTATCCCTGTGTGGCACTGGAGGCTGTTGCCTTTCAGATGAAATCTGAAGGCATGTCTTGGCCCACAGGAGATGAAGAGGATATGCCATGGCTGTTCACAGAGTGTGCCTGTCCACAGCTGCCTGCCAGCTTCATGCGTTTCCTGATGGGCTCTGTTCTCACTCCATGGGATTGTAAGGCACCCCAGGAAGGCTGGAGGGATGGAAACCATGGCCTTGTCCCCACTGTGGACCCTGGCATTTTCTCCCTGCTACTGGATGTGTGGTTGGCTCCTCTGGGTTTTATTTCTCTGAGAGCTGATGGCAGCTCCTTGACATGCAGAAAGGTAGATATTTATCATCTGCTGTGGCCAGCTGCTCTTCTTTTCATGCTGTGTAGATACACAGCTTGGGGTAACATCCGCCCAGCAGTACAGTAACCAGACCGTGAGTTGGCAAAAGCTTGTCAAGAGGTCAGTGCTGGAGAAAGACTTGCTGTGGTACTTCTCTAACGAGCAGTTCAGGAGCTGAGCAAAGCAGAAGTAGCTGCTGTGGCTGCAGGAGCTGCCTGATACTGTGGGTTTGCAGCAGAGGAGGGGAGCTATCAGCCCCTCTGTTCTTGCATCCTCCTTCTCTGGTGTGCATCTCTAAGTGCCATGTTCACTTGTCCCTCTCTTGCTTGGTTCCTGCCTTTTTGAGAAGCCCTTGCCTGTATCTCCCATTAGTTATCTTGCAAAGCTGTGTCTCTCAGTGGGAGCTGCTATGGGACCTGAGCATTGGCTCAGCTCTGGCTTTGTCCAAACTTCTACTCTCCTGCTAGCCTGGACCTAGCTGCTTTCCTGGGACAGGACTACAGTGGCACAGAGCAGAGTCTGCTCCCTGTCCATGATTTGCTGCAGCTGCTTGGAGAAGGATGGATGGGGACAGAGGTGCAGAGATGCTTCCCCAAAGTCCTCTCCATCCTCCAGGTATTATGAGGGAGGGCATCATGGTGCTGGGAAGAGGAGGGGTGTCCTCTGAGTCTTGAGGGACACTGATGAGGATCTGGGGCAGCTCTGGTGGCTGCAGCATTGGCTGATGTGCCGCTGTTGATGATGTTGTACAGGGCTGTACATGGTTTGAGGTACCCAGGAGCACAGAGCAGTGGTGGTGATGGGGAGATGGCTCCCTGGCAGGGAAGGACCTGGAAAGTTGAGTGACACAGTGTGTATCTGGAGCTTTCCCAGCTCATGCAGCACCTCTGGGCACAGGACCTGGAAAGCATCTGGCTTATGGAAGGGCAGTCAGGCTGGGCTCCCTCCTTGCCTCATTCACTTTGACTTCATCTCGTTATTGATCTGCACGGTGAAGCTCACAATCCTGTGCTGGTAGAGAAGCAGTCACCAGACTGCAAAGGTTGCTGAAAGCAGCTGCTCCCGTCCCCTGCTGCCTCTGTTGCCAGCAGCAGAGCCTGGCTTTGGAGGTGCTTGGCTCATGTCCCTGCTGGCACTGTTTGTCTCCCCAGCACACCCCAGCGCTGTGCTGCTGTGCTCGGCAGGCGTGCTCCTCTCCAGGCCAAGGTAATGAGCCCCCTGGGGCCCTGTGCTGGGGACCCTGCTGGGCTGAGGAGGAGGAGATGAGGGCTGCAGAGGAAAGGCCCAGCCCCACCTGGGCTCCCCATGTCTGTTGTGCCAGGGCGGCTGAAAGGTAGATCAACGCATACAGCCACTGAAATGGCATGTTCTGGCTCGAGGACATCTGGAGCTGTCCTGAGGTCCCTGATGAATTTGCCTGCTGCTGCTTCTTCACTTTCCTTACCGCTCCTTGCCTCTGCCTGTGTTTCCACCTCTTCCCGCATTGCAGGCAGCCTGCCCATCAAAATTTTGCCTTTGCTTTCTGCCCGCCAGCACTGTTAGTTTGCACTGGGGATTTCCTTGGGCGAATTGTTACTGCTGGCAGCCTGCGGTGACTGGAGGCTCCAGGGCTTCGTTAGCCAAGCTCACCAGTGGGAGTCACCACGCTGGGGCTCACCAGGGTTGCTGGCTCTTTGCCCTTTGCCTTGCTGCGCTTCTTGGGGTAGAGGTGCAAGCTCTGGGACGTGGGGGTTTGAAGGCAGCTTTCCTGGAAGCCTGCAGGGAACTGTCTCTTGTTCATTTGCAAAGATTCAAAAAGGTGTTTGTCCTGGGCTCTGGCTTTGTTTTAAAACACAGGGTGTCGCTTCCCAGGAAAGGGAAGGAGGAGCAGTGAACCAGGGGTGAATGGTGGCCTATGGGTGAGTGTCCTGCAGTGGAGAGCCTGGGAAATATCCCTGTCACCTGAGGCAAGCCTCAGGAGGACACAAAGCCTTTCTGCACTGTGGCTTCACTTAGCTGATTGCTTGGAAGATCCTTCTGTCCTGGAAACTTGCTTTCTGCCATTAGATTTGCTGATGTGCTGTACTGGAGATACGCTGATGGATGTCATGTTCATTTTTTCCATTCCTCCTCAGCAAACCAAACTGAAACCCTGCTTAGACTTCCTCACCTTTTAAATGAGGCCAATAAGCCCAACACAAAGTCCCTGTTAATGGGGAGGGAAGGACTATTTTGTCTGGGAATCAGGCATTTGCATCGCAGCTTTGCTCCAGGCTGCTGGTGGCTTTATCTGTGCAAGTTCAGCAAGATTACGTTCTTCAGCTTCCCTTTTCAACTTTCTCAGCTGCGAAGGGATGGTGTGAGGCTGAGTTTAGCTCAGCATGAAATATATTCCAAGCAGACTGGGAGCTGGGGGCGTTGCAGAAAGACAAGGTTGTACAAGGAGGTAGGAAGGGACAGGGGGCTATTTATTCCGCTGTGCCATTTTCTTCCTGGGGGCATTAACATGACACATGTCCTGAATTTGTTCTGGTGACAAACAGGCTGTGGAAGAGCAGCTGGAGATGCCCACAATCCTGGGAGGATGGCTTGTGGAGCCAAAGAACAAGATGAAAGGGCTGAGACTTGGGGGGAACAGGCACTCCTGCTCTGTCTCTGTTGCTTTGATTTTACCACACAAGGGTTTCATCACAGGACCCGTTACTGGTGAGGGGGTGTGTGAGAAGGTTGGGAATGACAAGCCTCTGCTGGATGTCCCTGTTGTGGAAGGGCAAGTACTCAAGCCAACAGAAAAAGCCATCAAGGTGAATTGAGAATGTCCATCTGGATGAGGAGCCCTTTAGGTTCTCAGCTGTGAGATAGCCATGGAAGATCTTCCATCACAAGAAGCAACCTGTTGTTGGTTGACGTAGAGGGTAGTTGTACTCCAGGTTAGGGCTTACTTTCTCTGCAAGTAGCCTAATGAAGACCCATGTTTCAAAGAGGCTTTTTTTACCTGCATGATGCCCCACACAGTGTGGGAGGCTGCAGTGTGGTGGGCTGCCTGACCAAGGTGGGATGGGCAGGAGAACATCTTGGGTGACTGCTTTCTGAAAGGTCCTCCCTTGACAAGAAGCAGAGAAACTTCTATAGCTGCTGTTCCTGGTAGCCTCGCTGAGGCAACAGAGAAGGCAAAGAGATTTAGCATCGCTCCAGCCATCCGTGATGGCAGAGATCATTGCATCCACCTCTTCAGTTTTGCGATTAATGCTGAGGAAGCATCCCCTGAGGGCTGGAAGGAGAGTGTTGGTCCCCAGAGACCTGCACTCCAAAGCAGAAACAGCCCTCTCCAGCTGCTATCCTGCTCTCCTGCAGTCTCATCCACCTCCTTTTGTGCATGGCTGTTGACCCACACCATGGAGATCCTAGGGAGAGGGACAGAAACCCAGAGCTGGTTCCTCAGGGGAGGAGAGATTATGTGGATTTACATGGATTTCTTGTCTTTTAATGAAAATTTAGTGTTTGAGCTTTTGGAGTGGTTAAAACCAAAGTCCCTTTTGGAGAGCTGGTGTGTGGCAGTGATGGGGAAGAAAGGAAGGGATGTGTTTGGGGTCAGTAGGAGGAAGAGTGTGAGAATATATCATAGAGCTCTGGTAAACTGGTGGGAACCATGTCCCCAGCTGGCTTTGTTTACCCATGGTGAGTACAGGAGGAAGGCAGAACTGGAGATGTGGAAAGCACAGAGATTTTAGGAAAATTAATGAGTTTTTGTAATGCAAGAGTTTGTTTCACTTCTGAAAGTCTCTGCTTCAGGACTAATTAGTGCCAAATAACCATGCCACCAGGGGGGAAGCAAGCCCCATGAATTACGTGTTTGCACCATCTGCTCCTTGTTCTGCAGGTAATGTTCCTGTAGCTGAGGGCAGTAAAATACATGGATTAACATACCTGAGCATATCCGAGCTGGCAGCCTTGTCCAGGCTTTGTCCTTCCCCCATGAGGCTTTGGCTGCCCCTGGCTACTTTCTGGAAGGTCTTCTTTTGCTGAGACTTGCTGTCCGCCTCATCTCTGAAGTTGGGGAATGCTCTTGAATGTGCTGCAGGCTTTCTCTTGCAGCTCAAGTGGGTGCTGGAATCAGAGGAGATCTGGAGCACATCTCTGCCTGTAGTGAGACAGGGCTGGAGCTTAAACCCTTTCACTTGAGGACAGGATGGATGCCAGCGAGGAGAAAAGTGTTCATGACTCTTACAGCAGTATCCAGCAGCAACCTGAGAGCCTGTGCCTGGTTCTCATCAGCCTTTTTGGGGCATTCCCGTCCTCACCAACCAACCCAGGCTCATTCCTTTGCCTCTTGGTTTGGCTGTGCCTGACAGCTCCTGCGGCTCTGCTGGGGCGGGAGCAGCCGGGGCGGCTGGGCCCGGGGAGTGCAGGCAGGCAGGCAAGGTGTAAATTGCATGGCGGGCTGCCTGCACCAAGGTGAAAATGAAAACTCTGCAGCTATCTCCCAGCCTGGCGTTTCACAGCTCCCACGGCCCAAATGTGCTCCCTCTCACCACTGTGGAGGGGATCTTGGGGGCTGCTTTTCACCTGCATGTCCTGCAGCCACGGCACTGCCATGGTGACAGGGCAGTGTCCTGGTTGCAGGCAGGATGGGGCCCACTGTGGGAAGCAGAGACTGTGCTGGTGCAGAGAGCGGGGGGGGGGGGGGGTTTTAGGGGGGGGGGGGGGGGAAATGCCGGGGGCCGGTTTTNNTGGGGGGGGGGGGGGGGGGGGGGGGGGGGGACGTTTATGGGTGGTGGAGGTGCTAATTGCCGGGCACTGTATTTTGCTATCTAGAGGATTTGCTATCTTTTGGTGAGGCTGCTGTTGCTGTATTGTTGGTTCATGTTTCCTGCTGGCTGATGGAAACAGCCTTTTCTTGATTGCAGTAACATCACCTTCTGTTTCTGAAACACCTCACAGCCCAGAGGATTTGAAAGTAAAGTGCACATGCGTGGGAGCAGCCTCACCACCTCTGAAATGTGAGTTTCTCCAGTCTGGGAAGCAGCAGCTGTTCTGCAGCCCTTGGCAGCCTGGTGTTCATGGCTGTGCTGGAGCTGGCTCCAAGTGCCGACAGTGCCGGGACACAGTGGCTGTGGGCTCCACATGCACCCTGCTTAGTCTTCGAGCTGAGGTGTTGGGATTTCCTTGACATTTGAGGTATTACTGGTGTAAAGCACATCTGCCTTCCTCTCCCTCCAACACTTGTCCTCCATTTTGCCCAAACTGTCTCTTGACCTGGTGGTTCCTTCTCAGCTGTTGACTGGCTCCTACCCCTCAGTGAGCAGCCCCAGGCACCCAGACTTCATCCCTGTCTCCTGTGGTCAGGCTGCAGCTCGGCAGGGAGGACCAGAATCACAGAAGGAGTTGGGTTCAAGGGACCTTCAAAGATAATACAGCCCAAACCCCCTGCCATGGGCAGGGAAGTTGTTCAGCAGACCAGGTAGCTTAAGGCCCCATCCAACCTAACCTTGAATGCTTCCAATGATGGGGCATCCACTGCTTCTGTTCGCAACACAGTCCAGTGTCTCATCGCCCTTATCACAAGATATTTCTTCCCTGTGTGCAATCTAAAACTACCCCTTTTTGGTTTAAAACCATTGCTCCTTTCGCTGCAGGCCCTTCTAAAATCTCCATCTCTTACAAGCCCTCTTTGAGTATTGAAAAGCTGCTATAAGCTCTCCCTGGAGCCTTCTCTTCTTCAGGCTGAATAAGCACAGTCTCTCAGCCTTTCTCCATAGCAGAGGTGTTCCAGCTCTTGGACCATTTCCATGGCCTCCTCTGGACCTCCTCTGACAGCTTCATAACTGTTTTGTGCTGGGGACCCCAAATACCTGGGGTTTCACAAGAGCAGAGAAGAGGGGGGAGCATCCCTCCCTCAACCTGGTGGCCACACTGATTGTGGTGCAGAGCAAGAGACACTTGGCTTTCTGGGCTGCAAGTCCACATTGAAACTGAGTTTGAAATCTGGGGAGGAAGAGGTGCCTTTATGTTTTTTTGCTTCCATCAGCTCAGACCTGGGGCCAAAGTGGTGTTTAACCTCAAGCTGCTGTCTGGGCAATGAAGAATGGAAACAGGGTCACCACCAGTGGGATGGCCCAGCAAGGAGTCTGTCCCCTGGCTGAACTGGGAGAGTGTGGAGGGGTGCTGTGCAAACTGAATTGCAAAGCCTCTCTGCACTACCTAGCACTTGTGTTCTAAGATAAGCGGGGATGACACACCGAGTGTGGAGCGTGTGTGGAAGCGAGGAGGATGTGGCACACAGTGTGCTCCCTCTGGGCCTAGCTGGTGGCTCAGTTTCAGCTCTTAATTTTAGCAACTGATTTTAGGACCCTTCAGCACCACACAGTTTTGTTGTTTCTTTAAAATCCATAGGAGTGAAATGTTCGACCCCTTTACCGGGAGGAGGAGAAGATGGATGCATCTGTCTGGAAGCAAGATGTGGGGGAGTCATGTTGTCTGAGCAGGCAGGAGGTGCTGCTGGGTCCCTTGAGGGTCCCCCAGAGGCGGCACAGGTGACAGGAGGTTTGTGGCTGTGAGGGTGTGATGATGCTCCGCCTGGTTGCCCTGGGGGATGCTGGTGAGACCTCTGGTGAACACTAACCCCAGCAATGGGCACAAGCTTCCTCTGTGTTCCTCCTGGTGTGGCAGCAGAATAAATGGAGACTGGGAGCCCTGGTGCAACAGGGGGCTGGAGGGGTGTTCCTTAGCACCCCCATTGTTCCCCCAGGGCAGGACCCAGACACCCCTCTGCATCACCAATGTTTAACAAATCATACTTGAGACTGATAGTTCAATTCGGTAGCAGGGTGGACCTGGCTGTAACCCAGTGGTGGGCTGGCCTTGCTCTCCAGCTACCTAGAGAAAATCCCCTTGTGTGGCTTTATGTCCTCCAGTGTCACAGGATGAAGATGGAGCCAGCCCTGTGTGGCTGGCACCCTTCTGTTTCACTGCAATGCCAGTGACACATCCATTGCCATAAAGGCAGAGGCAAGTGGCAGCAATAGGCATGTTGTGCCAAACTGATGTTCATATGGCCACTGATAAACAACCCACAGTTTCTCTTTGAGTCTGGGTCCCGTCCTGGAGCACGCTTGGGCCATGTGCTCATCAGTTCCCTCTGGAAAGTTGTTCTCTCAACTGGAACTGTGCAGAGAGAAGTTGAGGCTTAGACTGGATCCTGCACCACTGCTTTTCTGGTGGCTGGCATGTTCCAGCCAGTTACAGCTGTTCAGCAGCTTAACCATCACCCATGAGCCATGCCAGGAGGTCTTGGTGATGGGTCAGGGGGCTATGGGACCAGAGGGCTTGTGGCCAGAAACAGAGCAAGGAGCAGATGCCTCCCCACAGCCTTCCCAGCAACCTAAAAGTGTTTTGGGGCTGACAGTAGGTTTGGCTGGAATCTGAGTGCCACCATGGCTGGGCATGGTGAGAATCCTGAGAGCATCAGCAAGGCTTGTTTGCTTGTCTCCTAACAAGATGAATTCTTCCAGCAGTGGGAGATGAAGTAGATCAAGTTGGTGGCATTTGAATTCCTGAGCAGACCAGCCTAACAGAGTGACAAAGCCAGTCCCTGCAGTGCCCCAGCTTGCCTTCTGCTTCCTGGTAGGCACCAAGGGGCACAGCATGGCATGAGCATCCCAGCACCTCCTTCCATTTTGGCACAATTCTGCTGGGATTTTAATGACTGCAGACTGTATTGGAGTTGCCTCATAATGTGACCCATAGCCCTGGAGCTGTTCTCTTGCCTGCACAGGAAAGCAGGGGCATCTTCCATCTGGGAGGCTGTGCCCAAACTGCTCCATGGGCAGGCGATGGGGTCTATTCCTTAAGAGACAAACAGGGAATGTCTGAAACCCTGGTTTGGTGCATAGTCCTTGTTGTCCTTTCTGATGCATGAGACATGGGGATGCTTTGTTCCTAGAGGGATGAGGCCAGCCTGGAGAAAGTCCTGTGGGGAGTCAGGGTGGTGGGTGATCTGGAAACAACCAGGGGTAAAGATTGGGCACAGTGCTGTTTCACCTGGGAAAGAGGAGTGCAAGAGTCTTCCCCTGCATAAACCCTTGTTTCCAAGAGGTTGATGAGCAGCACCACACTATGGCCCTCAGATAGGCCAGGAAGAAGTTGGCTTCATGGGAAGCTGCGGGACTGACATAGCAGGATTATGCTGGAGCTGCTGTGCATGTCAGGACTGAGCTGTTGGGCTCTGGATGTATTGGTCTTTGCTGTGTATGTGTAGTTTGACTGCATGGATTGCATGCAATATATCCTATGCTTTGGGTGCTTGGTGAAGAGTCCTGCATAGAAATAAGCTTTGTGTGCTGCTGCTTCTGTCTTTGCTAGCCATAGGAAAGGCAGCCACCTGGCAGAAGCTGAGAATGGAGGTGGCACAGCATGACCTTGTGAAGGAACAAGTCCCCTTCTCTGCCCTACTTACTGAGTCCTGCTGTCCTAGCCAGAAGCCTGGCCCTGACATTATTGGCATCCCACTGTTCACCTCTCGCTGAGCTCCTCCGCCCGTGTGAGACTGCATTGAGGATGCTCCATCCTCACTGACTGGAGGGCTCTGCCTTGCAAACTCCACATCCATCTTGCTGCTCCATCTGCTGCCTTAGCTGCGCAGCGAGCAAGGGGCTTCCTTCTCAGCTGCAGAGAGGTTTGCTGCCTGTTGAGTGTCTCTGTTGGTTTGCCATGTTGTTGAGCTTTTGCTATTTTGCTCTCTCTTTACATCTTCACCTTTGGATTCTGCTCTGCAGCCTCTCTGTTTCTTTCCTTGCAGCAGCCTTGCAGCCTTTCTCTCCACCAGGATAACCGTAAGCCTGCTCTATCCTATGCTGGCACCCACCTCTTGGTTGCACTTTGCTGCACCTCTGCCTGTGCTTGCCTGGCCTCTGCCTGCCTCCTGATCTCCTTTGGGATGATCACAAGGATGATCTCCCTTGCATCTGCTTTGGATTATCTCCTTATGCATTTTGTTTAATTACTCATTTTTGTTGCCCTGGCTCCCTACCTCATTGCCTCTGCCATTTCCACAAGTCTTTATGTAGCCTCATCCCTTTGGTCCCAACCCAGAGGGGACAGCATTCCCAGCTGCCACATTGAGTGTGAAGCAGCATTGTGGAAGTCACTATTATGGCTGTGTAATTGGAACAGAAGTTGTAGCAGCCTAGATAAACTGTGGGGAGAGGGTATATCCCAGATCTCTGTAGGAATCCCAGACTGGACTTTGGAAAGCCATGTCTTGGAGGCCAGACTGAGCCTCCAAGAGGTTTTAGGCTGGTTAGAGAACTCATGTTCATTTAGTGACGGTCTCTTTCCTCTAAGATCCTTTGAGTTGTCCCTGTCTTCATTAAGTGGTCGAGGGCCAGCTGGATGCATCCAGAAAACCTGCAAATCTTTGAGATGCCCATCTCTGGTATGTGCTGCAGGAACCTAAAATAACAAACTGAGCTGAAGATTGGCTGATGGGCTTGTGGTTGGTAGAGCAAGGGGCAGAGCAGCGCGGAGGTTTCTTGTCTGCGTTGTTGCTGCAAAAGCAGGAGTGAGATGAGCCGCCTCTGCTCTGCTGCTAAAAACAGCCTGGCTTGTTTTTATTTAATACAGTTTTGATCTGTGTGTGCTAGTGTTTTACCTGCCTGCCAGTGGGAACTCCGGGCTCCAATTCGGAAGCCTGCCTGTGTCCCTGCACATCCCTGTGGCACTAGGCTCACAAATGGGGCTTCTCATTGGTTGGAGGAGGGATTCTGCTGAAATTCAGTCTCAAGGGCTTTGGGACGGGTAAAGTTTCTGCTGGGGTTTGTGTTTCTGCCACTGTGAGGCCACTGGGTAAACTGGGGCCCCACAGAGACAGATCTTGTAGGCTTCCCAGCGAAAATAGACCTGCAAATGGCTCATGTGGGGTATTCACCCTGCCTTGCTTGTGCATCATCCTCTCAGCAAGGAGGTGGCTCTCTGGGTGGCCTGGCTAGCAGCACCAGGGGAGAGGGTTGGCATTGGCTCCTCTCTGTTGTAGATTCTGCCCAGTGCTGGCATTTGACTGGGAAATAAATAATTCAAAATCAACTTGGTCCATTCCCAAGGGTGAAGAGGGTCAGGAATGAACTGGCTTTTGTAAGGTTGTGATTGATGTGTACATAAAGCTTGTCCTCGGAGAGGGCTCACCACTGTCTTCAGAGAGTCATGGAGGGATGGGGACCTTGCTGAAGGATGTCTGGGCAAGGATGAGGATAGCTGTGGTAGGGAGGAGGAAAAGGAGGATAGTCAGGGCAGGGAGGAGAGGAGGATGATCACTGTGGTTGTGGGGTTAAACAGAAGCTGTCAGTGATTGGAAAAAGGAAAAGAAATCCCCCTGAAGAGACACTGCCTTTTCACCCAGCTTGTACAGCCGCCCCTCTGCCAGCAAGCAGCAGGCAGGCAGGTGAAGAGGGGGTGGCACAAGGGGTTCAGCTGCTCTGAAGCACAGCACTGGCACCCCGAGAGCACCCCCAGCCCACGTCTCGCCGTGGGGCTCATGGCTGGGGGGATGTGCCTCCATCACAGGGCCCTGGCAGGCAGGGGAGGCTCAGTGTCTTTGGGGGGGGGGAAGGTGGGGTGAGGAGAGAAGAGGAGGGGGAGTTGTCTGAAATGCCAGGAATTCATCTCCCGCTCCCCCTGCCCTCGCTGTTCTGAAAGGAGCTGCGTGAGCTGTCAGCTCTGGATTATATTAATTAGCAGAGAAGTGCTACGCCTGCTCATGGGGCTGCGCTGCCAGGAAGAGCCAGGGACTTGGCAGGTCCATGCGAAGCAGCTGCTGGGCTCCCCGAAAACCCTTGCTGCAGCCTAAAATGAGCACAGCAAAACCAAAGCTGAGCCGGGGAAGCTGAGTCTCCCTAGGGCTTTGGCATCTCCTCCTTGGGCCCGGCTGGTTGTTCACCACCCAGGGCTGAACACTGAGGTTGTGACAGGGAGAGCAGCACTGTAGTTTCAGAATGGAACCCACTGCTCCTCAGTGAGCCCCCATGTCCACAGTGAATCAGATCAGCCTGCAGTGCTGCAGGTCCATGTGGTGGGGGGCTGCTGGGATGGGGAGTGAGGGCACATCCCTGACCCTGCTGTCTTTCAGGAAAGGAAGCTCTGTGCCCACCCTCGAATCGAGATCTACAAGGAGGACCGCATCTACTTTGTGTGTCCCCTCGCCCGCCAAGGGGACTTCTACGTGCCTGAAATGAAAGAACTGGAGAGGAAGAGCAGGGCTGCTGCAGCTGAGGCCGAGGATGCCCAGACAGACATCACAGGTACCTGTAGCTTGTGCATGCCTTAAATCAGTGTCAGCTCTCCCAAAGGTGCAGGTTCTGGTGCCCCTGGTGCTGCCTCCTGGCTGGGCAGAGAGGAGCTGACCAGCACCCACCTGACACTCAAACACTGAGGCTCAGCACACCTCTTTCCTCACCCCAGACTAAGATAGGATCTTGTCCCTAAGGTGTCACAGCACCTTGGGGAGCACTCGGGCATCCCTTCACCCTTTCAGGTGAAGGCCAAGCTGCAGCAAGCTGATGACCCACTGTTGTCAGAGCAGAGCTGGATCTCGCAGCTTTTGGTTGCAGCTGGGCTTGTTTTTCTCCTTGTCATATACGTCTTCCTTGATCTCATCTTCATCTGTTACATATTGGGATTGCAAAGAGCTTAAATACCAGGTTGCTGTAGCTGGTGGTGGAGTTGCCCGATAGCATCTGCTCGGCAAGATCTGTTGGAGTCTGGATGTATTCATACAGGAAGGGACCACAATGGCTGTAGGCGCAGAACAGCAGTGCTATAGTAACCCAAAATGCTAGTTGCTGTCGCCAGCCCACGTGCTCACATGTCTGTGAGATGTGGGAGCCGGCTAACCAAACATTCCTGGGCACTGGAATGGGGTGAGGGCAGCCACCTCCTCCTGCCCCATGGGTCACCCACACTTGTGTAACAGGCATGAAGAAAACATGCCAGCTCTCCCTGCCTCCCTGGGAGTTTGGTCGTTTGTTTTAACACATCTTCAGGTTTAGGTTGCTTTAATTCTTAATTGCATGCGGTGTAAAAGCAAGTCTGGGAATTGCTTTCTGAGAGCTCTGGAGTCCATTTACTGCTGCAATGAAAAGTCTTAATTGGAGCAGTTTTCCAGCGCTTTGAGGTCCCGTGTTTTCATGGTGCTCACTCAGCTCTTTGCCTTTTTGTCAGCCCTTCCCTGGGATGCCACCACCAGCATGCCTGTGGTGGGGAAGTGCCCTGCCCTGCCCTGCTGGAAGAAGGGCAAGGAAGGTCTTCCCAGTATTAAACAGCAAATGATAGTGGACTTTCTCATGTAGGAGACCATGGACTGGGCCCTCCAGCGGTAGCTCTGGGCCAGATCCTCCACCACCCCTCCTAGTCACATAGATGAGCTTTTGTCAGTGCAGCCCGATGCAGTGTCATCTGCTGAGTCTGCACAAAACCAGCTTAAAATAATAATAGCTGTGAGAGGTTGGCCTTGCCTCTGAGACTAAAGACTTGAGCTTGAATGTTGCACTATGGTCACTGTTTGTATTGGGCATGGCAGCAGAACCAGGTCCTTGCTTCAGCCATTGGAGACGGCCAAGGACAT
Organism: Agapornis roseicollis; assembly: GCA_002631895.1. Classification (NCBI taxonomy): domain Eukaryota; kingdom Metazoa; phylum Chordata; class Aves; order Psittaciformes; family Psittacidae; genus Agapornis; species Agapornis roseicollis. The sequence continues at coordinate 72,551 of NDXB01003225.1, forward strand.
GGCAAGCCTTCAGGTTGCTTATGCCACTCCTGCCTGAGGGTCTTGGAGGTCTCCATGATCTCCTGTGTCCCCATGATGTTGCAGTGCCCCAGGCTGGCACAACTGCTGTCAGCTGGGAGAGTGGCCCTGCGTGGGGTGGTCCTGAGGGCTTACGCAAAGGGAAACAGTGCCCAGTGAGTGTCCCTGTCCCACTGCCTCTGGCCTGCTGATGCTGGGGTCTCGGTTGCCAGTGGTGCTGCTCCAGCCTCACCAATCGAGTGGCCATTAAACTGTCCCAGTTAAGCAGCAGGGTCAAAGTCAGGAGGTGAGGTGGTAGAGGAGAGCTCTCCATCTTGCCCCCAAAGTCCTGTGTGGGTTTTCTGAGCCCTGGTGCAAGAGGAGAAGCCACTGGAGGGGGCAGCCAGTGGATCCCCCCTTGCCCAGCAGCTCACTGGAGACACCTTGAAGAAGAAGCCTTGAAGATGATACCTTATGGATTGAGACTGGTCCTCCCTTCTCAGGTATTTTTTTGTGCTCGGATCTGTGCAACCATTTCTGAGCTGGAGGAAGAGAAAGCCACAATCTGTTTTCCCAACTTTTTTAGTCTCTTCTTTGCTTACTCAAGGAGCAAGCTCAGCTCCTATCAGCTTGGCATGATAGCCAAAAGATCTTCATGACCCAGAAAATCCTGGGGTGTCTGTGACAGCTTCCAAATTTCCTTCCATCGGATGGAGGGTAGGCACCACAATGTCCCCACCTACTTCTCAGTGCAGTCCGCCCTCAAATCCAGTTGCACGGATTTGGGTTATTTCTTGATCCACCTCAGCTCTTGCCAGTGTTTCAAGTGGTCCTGCCCTGACAGAGGCTCAGGCAGTGCTGGGATGCTCCTGGGAAGGGGGGGGGGTGATCTCCCCTGTGGCACTCAACTCCTCTGGCAGTGTCTGAGCTCTGCAAATCCAGACATGGGACTCTGACTCCCTGCTGCCTCGCAGGGCAAGTGAGGGGACTGGGGAGGTGCTGAGCGCCTTTTTCTCTCCCTGAGGCAGCTGAGGATGCTTTACATGCAGCAGCCTTGGGTTCTCACTCCTGATGTGGCAGCAGGTGAAGCCTGCTCTCCCCCTGAAATACTGAAAAAAGCCAGCACTGGGCCTATGATTTCAGAGTGATCATCATATTTAGCAGTGCTCCATGTGTACACAGCACCTTTCAGTCATGGCTCACAAAACTCCCTGCCAGCAGCTGTATTGTGCTTTCCTTGAGTTAAAGACTTCAGGGGTTCCCAGTGGAAGTTGCTGCTGTTTCTTCTTGCCTATTGTTGTGGCTGGTATCAAACAGTACCAATATTGGGTGTGTAAGGAAAGCTGGGATTTGTTTTCTTGAGTCTCCTGACCTTGGAGTGCATCTCTAAATTCTGACTGTCACCTGCTGTCCTTGCTCCTGAGCTTACTCTGTGAGGTGCTGGGTGCCTGTGGCTCTGAGCAAAGCCAGTGGCCACAAAGGCTGCAGGACATGATCCAGGATCTCTGCTTTCTGCTGCACACAGAGCAGGGTGCTGGCAGCTCTGCTGAGGACAGAAACACTCAGCACACAAGGAAAGGGCCGGGGGCTGCGGCTGCCTCTGCGCCAATTCCATTCCTTTGCCATCATCAGGTTCATTGGAAAGACAGGAAGCATTTTGGGAAGGCAGCTGACAGGTCTCCAGGGGGGCAGTGTCAATCACGATTAGTTGGTTTGTACTTCATTATTTTCTGGGGCTGTGGCACCAGCATGGGCTCAGCGAGCCCCCGCTCCCGGCTCGCGCTCTGCACTCTGCTCTCCAGAATGACCCTGCTGTGGCACATGGAAGGTGAAAGCAAACAAAAGCAGCCTCTTAACATGGGCTTGCGGGCATGAACACAGATGGTTTCTAAGTACACTGCTCTCCCTGTAGTCTCAGGGGCACATTTTCCTGGAGCTGAGTCTGTCCAGCAGCTTTTGGGTGCAGCCAGTGGCATCACCTTATGAGCCCCTGTGCCACGGCGGGCATCTTCCCTGATGGGCTCTGCCTCATCCCCACTTGCTTCTGTCTCCAAAGAGCCCTGCCTGTACATCCCGAGGAGGGGCTCAGTGTGCAGCTCCTGCCGTGCCTTCCTGCTGGTCTGCCTGCCCCAGCCCCTCTCCTGATGGCTTGTGTGTGAGATTCAGCAAGCACAGAGGAGCTGTTCCCCTCTCGGCAGCACACTGATCTATTATTTAGTGGCAGTGGAGATTAATATTTGATTGAACAGGGGGTAAGAAAGGGCCTGTGTGCACCAAGAGGGGAGTGATGCTTAGGCATCACTGTCATACTGGGACAATGCAGTCCTTCTCAGGGGGATCCTGGGATGACCATACCTGGAATGTCACAGAGCTGAGCTGTTGGCAGTGGCCAGCTCCCTGCCAGGCTTGTTAGTAGCATGGGGTGAGTGGTTCCTGTTGCACCCACTCATGGCTGCTCTTTTGGTGTTGGTTGCTTAGCTTCTTCCTAGGGGGCTCCTCAACACCTCTGCAGGGCCACATCTCAGGCTGTGCCTCTCTTCCCAATTAAAACTTTCCAGGTTCCACACTCCTGCTGAGGGAAGGTGAAGTGGGATGGCTGCACTGTCTTTGGGGGAGCAGAGCAGGGAGAGGGTTCCACAGGGTGGCTGGCACCTCGCTGCACACCAGAGAGAAGATCCATGCTGGATCTGGCTGCTGGGCTGGCTTTTGGTGCAAGGACCGGCCTTAGAAAGTGGGATGCAGGTTGGACAGCAGCTTGCTGGTGGACCAAGTAAGGTGCCTGGAGCAGGATGGAGAAGTGGGTGCAAGGGCTGCTAGAAATCTGTGTGCCCAGATGAGAGCTGAACCCATGCTTATCCACAAGGCACCTTCCAGTGAGGCTCTGGTTGTCCTCTTGGAACCCCACCATCATCCCTGGCCAGGCTGGGTGGCTGTGCTAGAGCCAGCCTTGTCCTGCGTGGAGGAGAGTGAGGCTGCTGAAATGGGCACATTTGCCAGCTGAGGCTGCTCAAACACAATCAGAAGTGACAGAGCAGTGAAAAAGTGCCTGGCTGAAAGGAAACAGGGCTCGATTTATTGTTGCCCTTGGAGCAAGGGAGAGGGAGGTGGCTGTAGGGGTGAGGATAGTAGTGCTTTTCTGCAGTGGTGGATCAAAGCTGAGTATAGGTCAGCTCCATCCCTGTCTTTTGCTTCCTGAGCTGCTGCTCCTCCCCTCAGGAGCATCTTTGCTTTGTGTCATGGGGTTATGTGACAGCTTCCCAGCTGAAGTTGTCCCCAGGGTAACAAGGGAGGGTGATGGACAGGCAGAGCAGGGCTTGGGTGGTCAGAGTCACTCTTGTCCCAGGTTTCAGAGGGACATATGATAACCGTGAATGATGTAAGCTGTCATGAAGCCATGGTGGGAATGTGCCTTTGTCACCTCAGGCCACCAATGTGGCCAAATCAGATCTCTTTCTTTTTTGAGACTGCTGCCAGAGACCTTGCAAACCCTTAGCTGGCTTCAAGGGTAAGGACATTGAAGGCTCCCCTCCATCCCCTGTAGCTGTCTGTCTTCCCAGAGGCTCCCTGCTGATCCACTGCCCTGCTGAGGTCCTGCCAGGTGGAACAGCATCTCCCACTTCTCTGCCACCCATCCAGTGGCCACCATGCCTTTCAGCAAGCACTTTGCCCACAGTGTGCAGAACATCCTTTTTAACTTAGAGTAAATGTAGTTTCCATGTTGAGATGCTCCCTGATGCTGCAGCAAAGGCAGTGCATGTTGGTGGGTGATGGGTCTTTTCTCCTTTTTGGGGTGGATCATCAGGCATCACTTGGGTGGGTGGCCCTGGGCTTGGCTTGTGCCAGCTGCTGAAGGGGTTGCATGCCATGCTCCTTTCTGGGTGTTCACCAGGCAGGATAAAGCCAATAGGCCATACAGGCAGGATGAAGCAGTGAGTACGCTGCTTCTGTGGGTCTTTCCCAGCTGCTCCTTGTCCTGCCACCACTACTTGGTCCTCTCTGAATGGCTGGCACTCAGCCAGCAGGACTGTGGGATGATGCCATTCAGAGGACTGCCATTTACCAGCAGTTCTGCTGACAGCTGCCCAGGCCAGGCAAAAAAACAGAACAGCAAAAAAGGGGATTTAAGGGTGTTCAGAATGGAAGTGCCCTCCCTGGTGGGTGTCCTCCAGGAGATCGGTGGCTGCAGAAGGCTGGAGATGTCTGCAGGAGCCCTGTGCCAGTGCCTGGGGATGGAGCCATGCTGACAGGAGCCCCTGTGGAGGAGTCACCTCTCCTCTCTCACTTCGGTCATGACCGTCCTCTTTGCCACCTCCTGACCCACTGGTGGCAAGCTGCTGGTCCTCCACCAGTGCTGCTGCCACCCAGGACTCCTTGTTTCCCTCCTGGCTCAGTGCATGATCCTCAGGAGGCACATCCAGCCCAGCATGGATGAAGCCTCAAGGGAAGTAGAGAAGGCTTCCCAATGGTGCAAGACAGGCAGGGTGGAATGGGGAGATGATGAAGGAGCCCACCCAGTGTTTACTGCCACTGTCGTAATTAACAACATGGATCTGTGATGTCATGATCAGTGATGTGTATCCGTGCTGTCATAATTAACCACGTGGATCTGTGATGTCATAATTAACAGTGAATAATGTTTTACAGGAGGGTTTGTCTCCCAGCTGGTTGCTCTGGCAACAGCACCGAGCTGCTGGTCTCAGTCTGACTCGCTCATCTCGTTGTCAACTCCTTAATTGTGTTGTCGATGGAGCTAAAAAGGCCAGGAGCCAGGGAATGGGGAGGTGGGCTGAGGGCTTTGCCTGGGCAGGCAGGCGCAGCCCCTGGAGGGGCTCAGCCATGAGAGGGGCTGTGGCTGGCAGCCGGGTGATGTGAGGAAGTGCTGAGGGTGCTGGGAAGGCTCGCCCTGTCCCACCTGCTGCTGTCCTGCCAGCCTCCACAGTGCTGCAGGAGCTGGCGCCTGCAGGCCAGCCATGCAGGGAGCAGGAGTGGGTTGTAGGAGATGCTGAGGGCCTCTTAGGATGCCCTGGCAAGAGGCTGGATTTGCACTGGCCTGTGGTGACAGCACATCTGAGGACCTGCCCATGTGCCACCATCCCCTTGGGTGCTCCAGCAGTGCTGCAGCTTCCCATCACCTTTGTGGCACAGCATCCCACTCCTTGCTTTGTTCCTAGTGCTGTGACTGGGGCAGGGTTATCACTCACTTCCCAGGCTGGGCATTCTCCCTAAGGAAGGGCTTGCCAGGTCCTCCATGTGTGCACAGAAAGCAACAGTGGGGCTGCTGCAGGAGGTCAAGAGTTGTTTGTGCCAGCTTGAAGGTGCCCTGATTTCAGGTTGCTGCTTGAGTCCAGCTCCTGCTTGTCTTAGTATGGTCACTTTTAGAGGCCCAGGAGGTAACGAGGCAGGAGCTGGTCTCCACTGTGACCTGATGTCTTTGAGGTTTCTGGTGGTTTCAAAGGCTGTGTCACCCTATCCCAGTCTCTTCTGTCCAATAGCATTCACTTCCTCCCCTTCTCTCTCCATCCCAGGGGCAGACACCCTGAGTGAGGCAAGCTCCATCAGCATAGAGGCCACAACTGACAGCAGAGACACCTCGGTGGCCACCTCCATCCTGCTGCCATTCCCAGCCAGCCGTGGCCGGGAGGAGGCGGACAACCGGAGTGAGCACAGCTACAGCGAGTCGGGAGCCAGCGGTTCCTCCTTTGAGGAGCTGGACCTGGAGGTCACTGTGGAAGGGGAAGGAGCCCCAGGCCTGCTGCCCGATGCAGGCTACACGGGCAGCCAGGAGGTCACAGACAAGTGGACCAAGGAGCCCATTGCTGCTGAGAGAGGAGAAGAGTGATGCAGAGACCTGGCTGCCTCGCCTTCCACCAGGGTCTGAGTTACTGGGGAACAGCTGCCTTTCCCACCTCCTTCCTCTCCAGCCAAGAGATTTCGGTTGCTGATTTCCTCCGAGACCTGCTCTCCCTCTTTGCAGAAAGGGTGTTTGGCCATTTCAGGGATGCCGGGAGGTGGGGGGATCTCCTGCAGTGCCTGGTGGTGCAGGGTGGGTGCAGGCGGGGGGGCAGTGAAATGCATTTGCCGTTTGTGTGTCTCTAGATGCGTTGTGTATTCCTTGCAGGAGTTCTGGGGGGTTGTGGTGGATGGCAGAGGTGTCCCCAAGCATCTCTGCTGGTGCCCCTCTCACCCACAGCTTCTCTCTGCCACACTGCCACACGTTTTCTAGCACCAAAGAGCCACGAGTAGGGTTTGTTCCCCTCTTCTCTTCCCCTTGCTGAAAAATGGAAACATCCCATGTAAACCTGGTCTTCCTGGCACTGCCACGGGCGCTTTTTGGGGTCTGTAATAAAGTGGATGCTTTTCCGCACTGGTGGCCGGTGGCGTTGCTGACTGCCTCTTGGCCCATCATGGGGGGAGCAGGCTGTGAGTGGAGGCTGTGGTGAGCTGCACCCCACATCCCCCAGCTGAGCTGGGGAGCATTCCCATGCTCACAGCTCCCATGAGCAAGCATGCTCACGCTTGCTCCATGTGTGGGCACCCCAGCAGGCCCACAGGGAGCATCCTCAGCTCTACAAGCTGCAGGGTGAGCAGGGAAGGGTCCCAGTGATGAGCTGAGCTGGGCTTGAGGGAGGTGGCATCCCCACTCCTTTTGGGAATCTGACAAAAGGAAAGCCAGTAAAGACAGGTTCTGGGCTGCTGGCGGGCTTGGCACCACTGTGCTTCTCCTGCCTGTGCAGTGCCTCCCTGGCATCCCCTCTTTCTGGTCTTGCAGCCACGGGTTGCAGACAGAGGGCTGCCCAGGCTGGTCCCAAGTCCCTGTCCCACAGCTGGGAACAAGCGAGGGACCCTCACAGTGCCCTGCGGCAATGCCGGGTGCCAGAGCACTTCACCAGGCTGGCAGAGCTCAACCCCTGCTCCAGGAATCCCGGTGCCTCTGGCAACCCAGGGCTTTTTCCCTGGCAGTCAGATGTGGTGGCCCCAAACCAGGGCTTGGGATGGTGGTTCTAGGGACAGGGGAGGCCTGGCTGTCCCTCCGTGGTGGGGACGCGTTCTCCCTGGCTTGGGAAGGTCATGATTAGTCCTCAGCCAGTGATTGACATGAAATTGTTCATAAATATTTTGTGCTCTGAGTGATAAAATATTAAACTCCTCCAGCCCACATGGAAAAATATTGCTCTTCACAGTGTTTATCTTTGTTGCCAGTTATTACAAAACTGCCAAGCCCCCTGAAATATTTATGGCTGGCTGAGGCTCCAGGGGGGTTGGAGCCAGGCAGTGGATCCTAATGCCACTTGTCCCCTAACCCCACCAAAGATGGGGCCAGGAAGGCTTTGCCATCATCCTCCCTCAGCAGCCAGAGAATGCAGCCGGTGATGGGGCTCATGCCAGGTCCCATTTGGCAGGGACAGGGGGCGGTGGCAATCAGCATCCTCCAGTGTAGCACGCCTCCAGCCCTGCCTGGCTCACTGTCCTGTCCCGGGCAGCGGTGCCAAGGTCCTCCAACCCGGGCACCTTCCTCTCGCCAGTGCCCCACTCCATCTGTGCTGAGTCTTGAAAGGAGATAGGATGGTGGGGCCTGGTGCCATGGGACCTGGGGGACCTTGTCACAGAGCAGGACTGCTGGGAGGGGCAGACTGGGTCTGACTCTTCCTGCAATGCCATAACCCTCAGCCTACAAGCACAGCAGCTGGCAGTGGGGAAACTGAGGCACAGGGTGGTGCCCCAGAGCACCCCTGGCCCCTGCCCATCCCTGTGGGTCCTTGTGTCATCCCCTGTCCCATTCTTGTCCATCAGTCAGGAGCTCTCTGGGACAGCTGAGACACCAGCACATGGCGGACACAGCATGGGGGGATCCTGGGCTCCAGAGAAGGTTTGGACAAGTGGTGGAGACCTGGAGCACTTAATCCAGCCTCTGCCCTGTCTTCAAATTGTCCAAAGCCTTCCACCCCCCAGCTTGGTCCTTGGGCCAATGGTGAATGCCTGGGGGCTGTGAGGGGTTCAGGTGAGCAGTGGGGGTGCTGCTGGAGCTTGAGGAGACTACAAGGGCTTTGGAGAACAGGGGGCCGACGGGGGAGTCTGTGTCAGGTGGGGGGAACAGCCCCAGGGACACCAGGTCGTGGCTGTAGAGCAGGACGAAAGCTGGAACCCCCCTTGCTGGGCTGGGACGAGGCTGAGGAAGCAGGAGCTGAGCTGAGCCGAGCCGTGCCGGGTCCTGCCTGCTCTAGCCGTGTCCTGCCTCTGCCCAGCCTGGATCTGGCCACTCCTTGCCTGCATCTGGCTGAGTTCTGTCTGTGCCCTGGCTCCATCTGGTCATCCTTTGCCTGAATCCGGCCGTGCTTTGCCTGTACCCTGATTTCTCTGGCCGTGTCCTACCTGTGCCCTGCCTGAATCCGTCCATGTCCTCCCCGGCTTTGCCCAAGCCCCGCCAGCCTCCGGCATTGCCGGTGCCTTGCCCGACGGTGCCGAGAGCGGGCAGAGGACAGGCGGAACGGCCCCGGGGTGCCGGTACCCGGCGGGCCGGGGCGGGGGCCGGGGCCGGGCCGGGAGGAGGGCGGAGCGGCTCCGCTCAGCTGGGGCTGGCGGAGTGTCAGAGGCGGCGGCGGGAGGCGGCGGTAGCCGCAGCTCTGAGGCAGCCTCGGCACCGGTCACCGGCACCGGCTCCCGCTCTCGGCACCGACTCTCGGCACAGCCCTTGGGGCCCAGGTAAGGGCTGCTGTCCCACCCTGGCGCTCCCGTGGCCTCGGGAAGCGTCGTGCCCCGGCGGCACCCTGGCATCCCCAAAGCCCCGGTGCCCTGGGTGACCGGCGAACCCCCCGCAGCCGTCGCGACCGCGACCCGGCGTTCTCGGCGGCCAGTGCGGGTGCCCGGGCTCGGCTTCCTTCCCGCAGCGCCGGGGGTGCGGGCGGGGAACACCGAGGCCGGTCCCCATGGCTCTCCAACGCCCGGAGCAAGACGCCGGGCAGCGGGGATCCGGGAGCAGAGCTCAGGCTGTCTTCATCCTCCCGCCCCGGTGCCCCAGCAGCGCCGAGCCAGCGGGACCCCGCCGTCCTCCCGCCCCAGGTAGGGGCTGCCCGCCGTCACCGGGGAGGGAAGGGGGTGACTTCCCTCCTGCCCTGCCGCTGCCCCACGGGTCCCTCCTCCGGCGGATCCAGGCCGGTGAGAGCAGCGGCTTGCGGGGAGCAGCCGGACCCCCGGGAGGGTTTGGGGTGGGATGCGGAGTGGGTGAGCTGAGGCCATGACCGGTGGGGCGCTGCAGTGGGGCAGGTCCCCCTCAGCTCCTCTCGCTTTCACCTCCCTGACTCCCCGCACTCCTGCCAGAGCAGCTGAATGGCCACAGCGGTGGTGGGCACTGGGACAAGCGCCCCGGGGAAGGCTGTTTGACCCACGGGGCTCGCAGGCCGTGGGGCAGAAGGGAGGAGTAGGGCTCCTGGCAGAGCTTGGTGGTAGTGGGGCTTCCAGGGAACCCCAGTGGAGGTGGTGATGGCAGCTCTAAAGCCGGGCTCACGCAGCACCCTGCCAGCGCTCTCACCGTGCCCCATGCCGCCCCTAAGGGTGCTAGTGTCAGAGGGTCAGGTCTCCTGGCAGGTGTAGGTGGGGGGCATGTAGGAGCATCGGCACCTTCTCACCCATCCTACTCACCAAAGCTTCCTGGAGCAGAGGCTGCCAGCAGTGGGCAGGAGCCTTCCTGCCACACCATGGCCATTGGGTGGACTTCACTGTGCCCTGCCTGGTGTTTCACTTTTCCAGACGTTCTCCAGATGTTGCATCCTCCCCTGGCACTCTGCCAACCCAGCTGAGCAGCTCTGGGGATGGCTGCAACGCTTCACTTCAGGGCTCACTGCCGGGTGGGTGATGCTTTGCCTTTTGGGAAAGCCTTACCTGAAGGGGCCTTTTGTCTGGCAGGTGCTGCCAGCTGCTCCAGAAGAGCTGGACCCCAAGGAGCTGGGCTCCCGGTTCCGCTGGCACCCTGTGCTGGGCTCAGCCTGCCTGATGTGTTCCGTCAATAATCCATATGCCTCCAGCCTCTTTCCTGCTTGAGAAAGCCCTGGGTCCCTCAAAAGCATTGACTGCCAGAGATAAGAAAGAGACCCTTCCATGGTCTCCTTCCCAGACTTCAATCTGGGGGCCAGGTAGAGATGCCCTGAGCTGGCTGGGGGCTCACTGCAGGCAGGCATCACCCAGAGCAGGTGCTTTGGGTCATGTAGCAGGAGGAGGTCTGTGGGCACCTCCTCACCCACCCTGCTATGCTGCATGTCCAGTGTCTGCCCACACGCCCAAGGCATCACCGCCAGCTCCAGGTTGTGAAAGGCTTGCTGGAGGGCATTGCCTGTCCAGGAGCACCACAAGGCCATCAAGGGCTATCCTGCTTCTGCTTGTGGAGAGCAGCCTCAATACCAGCTGCGGGGAGGTACAGGGGGGTGGCACACTCCAGCACCACCCCATCTCCCACCTATGTGTTCCCATGAGCACCCTCCTCTGCCGGGCTGCAGGTGAGCCCCAGGACCTGACATGGCACTGGCACTTTTCCATGCTGGAGCTATCTGTGCTTTCTGGGCTGTCAGGGGGTATCCTTCTCCCATGGCTCCCAAAACACCAGCTCTGTGGGATTTCAGCAGGCAGCTTTAAATGGGAAACAAATCTCTCTTGTGGTTTGTGAAAAGACAACTGCTCTCCAAGGGGACTGCATCTCCTGCCAAAACAAGGCCTGCCTGCTGCAAAAGCCTTTGATTCCCCCGCGCCTCCGTGCTTTCTGCAGAGGGAGTCAGCAAACCTGGCTCTTACTTTTACTGAATCCTCTGAATTTAGTACATGGGGAAGGAAGGGGCGGTGGTGAGAGAACAGGCTCTAAGGCACCACGGCTGCTGGAGCCCACCCCGCACATCACTGCAGGAGGACATAGCCAGCTGCATGTCCCTGCTCTGGCCCCGGTGCCATGGCCAGCGCCGAGGTCAGTGCCAAAGCAGGTGGGCTCCGGGAATATGGAACGGGGATTAAAGTACGGTGGTGGCTGGGTGCTGGGGACACAGTGAGCTCGTGGCTGGTTGCTTTTGGCTGGAGGTTGGGAGCTGCATGGGTCAGGGGCTTGGCTTGGAGCTAGCCCTGCCCTGGGTGATATCCCTGCCACGGGTGACCACCCTGGCTACTTACCTGCCTCGACGTTGCAGGGGCCATCAAGCTGCCCCTGGCAGGCTGCTCAGCCCGGTGCTGGCACAGGAATCAGCTCTGTGCACCCCCTGCTCATGCCAGTGCATCCCAAGGAGCGCTGTAAGGACCAGTCCCTGCACCTCTGCTTGTCCCCTGGGGCTTGTGTCCCTTGAGGGTGTCCTGGGTTACTGCAGGAGCCATCACATGCGCTCAGCTCACCCTTATGTGTGGGGATCCTTCCTAAGGGAAATCTGATAGAGGATTCCAACCTGGATACAGGGTTGGGGGGCATGGACAAGCTCAAGCCCTTGCTTGCACATGCAGCCCTGGCATTGTCCCTGGGGATAGCCCTGCTCCCATCTTGCAGCCTAAAGACCCAGTGCTGTCTTCTTTACCTTTCCAGGTGCTGAGGGCTGTGCTGGGGTGGCAGGACACCCTCCCGCTGCCACCACGCCACACCACCCCCACCACCCCATGCCTGGGGACAGCCTGCCCTTGCCTTGACAGGTGGCAGCGGGTGACAAGGGCTGGAGGGCTGGTTCCAACGCACCCCATGGCAGTCCCCTTGGCCACCTGGCTGTGGCTGATGAACCTGGCCACCTGCCTGGCTGCTGGGCATGGCATGGCTGGCAAGAAGGAGATCAGCATGGATGGGGACCTGGTGATTGGGGGCCTCTTCCCTGTCCATGAGAAAGGAGTGGGGAGTGAAGACTGTGGCAAGATCAATGAGCACCGGGGCATCCAGCGCCTGGAGGCCATGCTCTTTGCCCTGGATGAGATCAACAAGGACAGGAGCATCCTGCCCGGGGTGAAGCTGGGTGCCCACATCCTCGACACGTGCTCCAAGGACACCTATGCCCTTGAGCAGTCCCTCGACTTTGTCCGTGCCTCCCTCACCAAGGTGGATGGCTCTGAGCACATCTGCCCCGATGGCTCCTATGCTGTTCATGATGACGTGCCCACTGCCATCACCGGTGTTATCGGCGGCTCCTACAGCGACGTTTCCATTCAGGTACCCTGGGCAAGAGGGGCTCAGATGGGGCTGGGGGGCTGGCAGGAATGGCAATAGGTGGGTTAGAACCCTGGTAGCAGTGCAGCGATGATGCTGCCAGTGTGGCACAGGAATGCTCTCGCATCCCTCACAGTGATGCTGTGCCCCTTTCTGCAGTGGGGAAGGAATGGCAGCCTGGCACCTGAGAGGAACATTTCTCTGCTACTGTGGGGGACCTGCAGCCTTGAGGGTGGCCAGGATCCCCTTGGGAGCTGTGGGAAGTTCCCCATCCACTATAAGCCATGGGACCTAAGCCAGTGGATCTGTCCCATGTAAGGACAGGGCTTTATTCCCCTCCAGCAGGCACAGCTCCTCAGCCCAGGACAATCTCAATGCTCAGATCCACCCAGTCCTTGGTGCCACCATGCTGCTGCTTCCCTCGGCGCCGCCAGTGGGTTTGAATGGTGCAAGCTGCCTCCCGGCAGCGCCAGTACCGGACCCTGGCCTGCCTCATCCTGGCATAAGCCTGAAGGAGGACAACGGCCTTCTCCTGCCTCACATACTCTGCCAGCACCCGCAGGCGCTGCTCCTCCCGCCGACGGGTGATCACGCAGTGCCACCAGGCCTGGATGAGGCAGGCGCTGCGAGTGGCCACCTCCAGCATCCGGCGGACCAGCTGCCCCCGCCACCAGGCCTGGATGGCCGTGGCTGCACCATGGATGTCCCAGCCCCTCCTGGCCAGCACAGTGCTGGGGGGAGAGTCTGCTGCGGTGTCCTGCCACCCACTGGGTGGCTGTCCCTGGGGACCATTATGGTGCAGAGGCAGGGTTCGGCTCATCTCCAGTCCTGCGTGTCCTGTCCTGTGTGGAATGGGTGGATGTCCAAGTGCAGGGGTATGTCCTGGCATGACAATGACACTCCTGATGTCAGAATGGTGCCAGGGACACTGCAGTGGGGGTGTGGAAACACTGATCCTGGCTGGCAGAGCTGCTGAGCAGGAAGGGCACTGGGCCAGGGCAGAGGGCCACCACCTGCGTGGGGTGCAGAACCCAAAACCATGGCTCTGCAGACCCAGGGGCTTTGGCAGGGAAAAGAGCATCCTCTGAGGATGCAGGCAGCCAGCGGGGCCCGCTGAGTCCTCGGGAGTGCTGCTGGGCCATGTGCTTGCTAGGATTTAACAAGTCTCCAATGCATGTCGCACCATATCTGCTGGTTCCAGGGTCCCCACATCTTCCCAGCCATAGGGCAAAGGAAGCTGGGGCCAGGTGATGGATGCAGTATGCTGGTCCAGTCCATGTGGGTGCATGTCCCTTNGGATGCAGGCAGCCAGCGGGGCCCGCTGAGTCCTCGGGAGTGCTGCTGGGCCATGTGCTTGCTAGGATTTAACAAGTCTCCAATGCATGTCGCACCATATCTGCTGGTTCCAGGGTCCCCACATCTTCCCAGCCATAGGGCAAAGGAAGCTGGGGCCAGGTGATGGATGCAGTATGCTGGTCCAGTCCATGTGGGTGCATGTCCCTTCCCTTGATGGAGGACCTGGTATGCACCCATGGCTGAGGGCACCATCCTGACCACGGGCAGGCAGGTGGTGGCATGGGCAGCCTGTAGCCAGCCAGGGAGCATGACCAGTGCTGGGGTGGCACAGTGGGCTGGCAGATCCCATTGTGCAGCAAGGCCAGGCAACAGCACTGCTGTGCTCAGGGACCTCCTTGCCATTAGGGGACTTCTGTCATGGAGAGCATTTGTCCATGTTAATTCAGCCAGATTTGTCACACCAGGAGCAGTGAGATGTGGGCAGGTTCACTGGCCCTGCCAGCATGCCCAAGCCCCTTCCTTGCTGCTCTAAGCCTGGGTTTTTAACAGCCTTGTTAGCAGGGCTCTTTTCCCCTTTGAAGCTAACAAGGACTTCTGCTAAGCAGATGGAAGGGGTCAGTCCTGCTTGGGCTCCCAAGGTGGGATGTGCAGGCACTGGTCCCCAGGCCCAGCTCTTCAGTGCCCCTGGCTCCCAGCCCCTAGAGCCCTTTGCCCCTACGCTGTGGGGCAGCCAGGCCCCCCAGCTTTCTGCTTGCCCATGAGCGTCTCTCACAGGTTGCCAGTGGGAGAGTTTATCCCCTTCACAGCCCTGCATCTCAGAGGAGAGTGCATGAAATAGTAAAGCAAATAAAAGGCATGAGCACGTGTGAGGGCTCAGGCAACCCTGTGAATGTGTGTTCATCCATCTGTCTGCCAGCCAGCATCTTCCAGGTGTGGGGAGGCTGCTCATCAGCCCCATGGTGATGCTTGGAAGTGCCATGCACAATTTGGTGTTGGGCAGAGGTCCCTCTGGTGAGAATATCTCTCGCTGGCCCATGTTTTGAGGCACTCACCTCTCCTCCTCCATGCAGGTGGCCAACCTGCTGCGGCTCTTTCAGATCCCTCAGATCAGCTATGCCTCCACCAGCGCCAAGCTCAGTGACAAGTCCCGCTATGACTACTTCGCCCGCACTGTCCCGCCAGACTTCTACCAAGCCAAAGCCATGGCAGAGATCCTCCGCTTTTTCAACTGGACCTATGTCTCCACCGTGGCCTCGGAGGGTGACTATGGGGAGACAGGGATCGAAGCCTTTGAGCAAGAAGCCCGCATGCGCAACATCTGCATTGCCACCTCGGAGAAGGTGGGGCGCTCCATGAACAAGAAGACCTATGACAGCGTGGTCCGGGCTCTGCAGCAGAAGCCCAATGCCAGGGTGGTTGTGCTGTTCACCCGAAGCGAAGATGCCCGGGAGCTGCTGGCAGCTGCCCAGAGAGCCAACGTGTCCTTCATGTGGGTGGCCAGTGATGGATGGGGGGCCCTGGAGAGCGTGGTGGCTGGGAACGAAGCGGTGGCAGAGGGAGCCATCACCATCGAACTGGCAGCCTACCCCATTAAGGAGTTTGCTGCCTATTTCCGTAACCTGAACCCCTACAATAACAGCCGAAATCCCTGGTTTCGGGAGTTTTGGGAGCAGAAGTTCAAGTGCAGCTTTCACACACAGGACTGTAGCTGGTACTCCCTCAAGACAGGCAAGTTCGAGCCAGAGTCCAAGATCACGTTTGTGGTCAATGCAGTCTACGCTATGGCTCACTCTCTCCACAACATGCACCAGGCACTGTGCCCCAACACCACCAAGCTCTGCGATGCCATGAAGCCTGTCAATGGCAAGAGGTTCTACAAGGACTTTATGCTCAATGTTAATTTTGATGGTGAGTCCAGAGATGGAGATGGGGTTTGGCTGCTTAACTGGAAAGGGGCAGGTTGTGAGGCAAGGAAGAGACCCAAATTTGACCCAAGACCCTCCAAGTCCTCCAGCCTTCTCCCACCTGGGGACCTCTGTGCCATGGGCTGTGATTGTCCCAGGATGACAACAGCCCACTATCTATGCTGGGAGGCAACCCAGGCCTTCTGTCCCTGTTGT
The DNA here is from genome assembly GCA_002631895.1 of Agapornis roseicollis. Taxonomy (NCBI): domain Eukaryota; kingdom Metazoa; phylum Chordata; class Aves; order Psittaciformes; family Psittacidae; genus Agapornis; species Agapornis roseicollis. The sequence goes on from NDXB01003225.1 coordinate 88,115, forward strand.
AGAGAAGCTGGTGACCAAATCCATCATGCTTAGCTAGGTGGGATTAGTCCCACAAGAGACCCTCTAAGAACATGGGTCCTCAGAGACTTCACTTGCAAGCATTGTGATTATTCACATTTCAGTGATTAAACTGGAGGGATACCCTTGATCAGGACCCCACACAGTTTGGGATGAATTAGAAGAGTGTCCTCTGTGACTTGGGTTAAGCCCAGCTACTCTGGTGTCACTGACAGGCCCAGAGGCTGCCCCTGCAGATCAGGCTGAGGCTGCTGAGCTGTTAGGCACAGGAGGAGGCAGTTCTCCACCTTTGCTTTCCTGCTCCTAACATGTGCATGGGCAGCAAGTATGAGAGTGAAGGAAGGGAACAGGTTTGATGTTTGCCTGTGGCTATGGTGGCATGTGACCCTTTGAAGGAGCCCTTCCTCCAGGCCAGGAGCAAGCACTCTCCTGTCCCATGACAGTGACCACCTCCCCTTCTCCTCCCTCTAGCTCCATTCAGGCCAGCAGACACCAAGAGCGTTGTTCGATTTGATCGCTACGGTGATGGGATTGGGCGCTACAACATCTTCAACTATCACCACATGGATGGGCGGTATCGGTACCAGAAAGTGGGCTACTGGGCTGAGGGGCTTATCCTCAACACCAGCCTCATCCCATGGGCTGAGACCTCCATCCCTGTCTCCCAGTGCAGCGACCCCTGCAAGAAGAATGAGATAAAGAGCATGCAGCCTGGAGACATATGCTGCTGGATCTGCATCCCCTGCCAGCCCTATGAGTACTTGCTGGATGAGTTCACCTGCATGGACTGCGGTCTTGGTTATTGGCCCAATGAGACCCTGAATGGCTGCTATGAGTTGCCCCAAGAGTACATCCGTTGGAAAGATGCCTGGGCCATTGGTCCTGTCACTATCTCTTGCCTGGGTTTTATCTCTACACTCTTTGTTTTTGGAGTCTTCATGAAGAACAATGACACCCCCATCGTAAAGGCCTCTGGCCGGGAGCTTTGCTACATTCTCTTGACCGGGGTTCTTATGTGCTATAGCATGACCTTCATCTTCATTGCAAAGCCCTCCACTGAGGTATGTACACTCCGGCGCCTGGGGCTGGGTACATCCTTTGCTGTGTGCTATTCAGCCCTCTTGACCAAGACAAATCGCATTGCCAGGATCTTCAGTGGGGTGAAAGAGGGGGTCCAGCGTCCCCGGTTCATAAGCCCCACATCACAGGTAGTCATCTGCATGGCCCTCATCTCTTGCCAGCTGATCATTGTCATCATCTGGCTGCTCGTGGAAACCCCTGGCACTGGCAAGGAGACAGAGCCTGACAAGAGGTACATCGTCACCCTCAAGTGCAACAACCGTGACTCCAACATGCTCATTTCACTCACCTACAATGTCCTCTTGATTGTCCTCTGCACGGTCTATGCTTTCAAGACACGGAAATGCCCTGAAAACTTCAATGAGGCCAAATTTATCGGGTTCACCATGTACACAACCTGCATCATCTGGCTGGCCTTCCTGCCCATCTTCTACGTGACCTCCAGCGACTATCGTGTAAGAGCCCGAGTTTTAGGGGGCTTTAATAGGGCTTGATCTGAGTGGTCATGGCTACTTGGGCCCCATGGGGTTTGTGACTAGAGATTGCATGGGCCTGGAGAAGGGTCTTAAACTACAGGCTTGGTGATGGTCACCTCTGCACTGGGGAGTTTGGGATCAGGTGAAGTATGGCTGAAGGGGCAATGAGTCCTGGGGAGAAGGCACCAACCCTCCCTTGACAGACTGTTTGCTAGGGTGAGGATGCAAAATGGACCTGAGACCTCCAGAGACCCCCAACCTGACCACAGAGGAGTGATTTCCATCCTTCAGCCTTGCAACATGAAGGCATGAGAATGCCCCTGGCCCATCCAGATACTCTCCTGAGCAGGGCATGAAAGCCACCCTCAGGGCCAGCATGGTGCCTGGGGAGCTGAGCAGTGCCGGGGACAGGGGAGCACAGGGCACACCCTGCAGCACCTCAACCCACCTGGCAAGGCAAGATGTGCTTGCCAGACCTGGAGGACTTGGTGTGGGGCAGCTGCAGCTGGGGACTTCCAGAGAGGACCCACACTCCTCAGTGGGAGGGGGCAGTGGGGTGGGGGTGCTGGGCTCTGGCCTTGGCCACTGCCCCGAAGCAGCCTGTTGGCAGGGCAGGGGGTGCTGCTCAGGGTTGCATGGGCAGCATGTCCCCATCAGGGCAGTGCCCATCCTCTGCTGTGGGTCCACCATGATGGAGGAACGTGGGGTGGGATTGTCCCTGTGGGGTGCAGGGAGCAGCCCCTACCTGGTGGGGCAGGCTGGTGCTACAGTGAAGGCTTCATTCATCCTGCCCTCTCTGGGCAGAGGGCTCGTGGCAGGAGCACCTGATGCCCACCCCTGTCTCCAGGTCCAGACCACCACGATGTGCATCTCAGTGAGCCTCAGCGGCACTGTGGTCCTTGGCTGCCTCTTCACCCCCAAGCTTCACATCATACTCTTCCAGCCGCAGAAGAATGTGGCCAGCCACCGTGTGGGCACTGCTCGGTTCAGTGTGGCAGCCGCCAGCTCCAGCCAGTCCCACGGTGAGCACAGTGGGGTTGGGGAAGGGCTGGGTGGCAGCACCCCCGGAGCACCCCAGAATGAGCCCCTGAAGGAAAGTGGGGTGCAGGGTAGGGTGTGTCTGAAAATGGGAACGTGAAGGATGCTATGTTCCCTATAAGGGTGAGCTATAGCTCATCCCTGTCCCAGTTTCTCACCTCCCATGCCTGCAAGCCCCAAGGCTGCAGCACATCCTGCCAGGGGAGGTACTGTGCCCAGGGGCCTGTCGTTGCCCTAAGGGGACATGGTCACCCCAAATACTCTCCATCCCAGCCCTGAGGGATGCAGCTCCCCAGGCACCCATCTCCCACAGGAGTGGGATGCCCTGAGGGTGGGTTGCTGCTGCCAGACCCCAACCTGCCCCTAACCGATTCCTTCATTGCCAGGCTCTGCCTCGCAGTATGTGCCCACAGTGTGCAACGGCCGTGAGGTGGTGGACTCCACAACGTCATCCTTGTGAAGGACAGGGGGACCAGGCCGTGGTGTGGCCACCCTGCACCCGGCTCCCTCCTCAAGGACAGCAGTGCCTGCAATAAAGTACAGACTGCTCAGGTGCCAGAGGCAGGCAGGAGGCTCAGCCCTGCCCCAGCACAAGCTACGCATTCCACGCGTTGGGTCATGGTACGTGTCACCCTTCCCTTGCACTTGAACCACATCGTGTCTCCTGCACTAAACCATGGTGAACATCCCCAGTCCCCTACACTGAGCCATGGGGAACATACCAAGTCCTTGAACTGAGCCATGATGTATGTGCCCCTGCCACTTGAGACACAGCGCACATCCCTTAAGTTACCTGTACTGAGCCATTGTGCACACCTGCATCCCCTGCACTGAGCCATGGTGTCCCCCACATCCCTTGCACTGAGCTGTAGGGCACATCCCTGTAGCTGCACCAAAATGTGGTGCCAGCCCTACTACACATCCTTCGCACTGAGTCATAGCGCACAACCCAACTGTCTCTCCAAGCCCTATTGCAAGTCACACTTTCCCTCGGCCTGCACTTCCTGCTCCCTCTACTGCAAGCCCTGTGCCTGGCATACACTGCCCTCACCCCATCACCCACCCTGCTTTCCTGCTGCAGGTCCTTTCTGTTATCCAGCCGTGCCCCATGCCACCCTTGCACAGCTTCACCTTTTCCTCCTCAGTTTTTGGCCCCAGGAAAGCTTCTGAGCGCTGCTGGGCTGGGCCCAAGCTCCCTCTATCCCTCCCCTCACTGTGTGGGGTGCTGCTCCCCACCTTCCTGGGAGAAAGGGCAGGAGCAGGGACGAATGCCCACTGCCCCCTGTCCCCCCAAAGAGCCAGTGGGGGGCTGGCAGTGGCTGAGGGCAAGTAATGGGACCCAGATATTTGAGCCCAAACAAGTTTTTAGGAGTAGATTTATTCTGTGACCAAGAGTGTGACTTTTCTTTTTGTAATTTATGTAAATAAAGTGGTTTTGTTGTTTGGGGGTTTTTTAATAGACTCTTCCAGAGCTCAGGTATGGCTGAACCTGAGGGAAGGGGACAGTCCCTTGCAGAGGGCAGAGCCATGGCACACCATGGGGAGCTGCAAGGTAAGGGGCTATGCAAGAGCCCTGACATGCTGCTGTGCCAAGGAAGGTGGTTGCATGAAAAACACCGGGCACAGCTCCAGGGCCTGGCTCCAACCATACTAAGAGCTGTCAGGGCCTTCTGGGTTGGGAACTCTGGCCCTCTGTTTCAGTGGGATGATGCAGATGCTGTTTTTGGCTTCTTTGATTCTCCACCACCGGCCAAGCCTACAGATGAAAGCAATGGGGGTCACCCTGAGCCAAGCACTGTAGGAAGGGGAGGCTGCACCCTGGCTAGTGCTGGGCAGGGGAGACAGTACCGGTGCTCCTGCCCAATGCCGGCCACAAGGAAGTCACCAGCTGCGGAGAACTTGAGGCTGTTGACAAAACCCACCTGGAGGGAACAAGGCAGGTGAAGGGCTCCCACAGCCTCCTCCTGCTACCCAGGCAGGGGAGCCCCCATGAGAAGACACCGCTCCCCCCCAGCATCCCCAACCTCCCAATCCATACTAAGGGGATGTCCCAGAGAGGCTCCAGCTTCCGAAATCCCTCACTGCACTTCCAGAGCTTCACGCTGGTGCTGTGGGAGCCTGGGGCAGAGAGAAGAGACTGTTATGCAACCCAGCTGGGCACGGGAGCAACAGGTCTCCCCAAACCCCTGTTCCAAAGCAGCCACCACATGCCTGTAGCCACGAGGTCACTGTTGCGTAGGGCGGCCACCGCTGAGATCCAGTATGGCTGCTGCAGGCCCTGGGCATCCTGCATGCCGTGCGCCTGCCGGGCCAGTGCCAGTGGCTTCTTCTTTGTCACCCCCCACAGAGCGACAGACCTGCCAGGAGGGCAGAGCAAGGGTGCTGAGTGGGGCACTGCCTGCCTCCCCCCCAGGCACCATCCTGGGCCTGTGCTCACCCATCATCAGCTCCTGACACCATGTGCTCCTCATTGATGAGCTGGATGCAGTCGATGGAGCCCCTTTGAACAGAAGAGGCAACTGCTGTCAGTTATGAGCATGCTTTGGGATCGCATTTAGGAGACAAGGGCTCACTGGGGCATCAGCATCTCCAGTGTGCTGCTGCCTGGCCACAGGCCCTGCTCCTGCCCCAGACCTACTGGTGGCCACAAAACACGAGCTGTGACTCCTCAGGGATTTTCCAGAGCCTCACGGTGCCATCCCGTCCCCCTGCCGTCACACAGCACTCCCGACTCAGACTGTCCAGCCCTGTGATGACATCCTGGTGCCCAAACCTGGACAAGGAGATTGCGAAGAGCTGCTGGGAGCATGGCCCTTTGCAGCCTTGCCTCTCCTGGGACCGCCAGTGCATCCCATGGCAGCAGGGTCAGTCAGGTTCCAACCCAGGTCTTACAGCGTCTCTACATAAGCATTTTCCGCCACATTCCAGACCTTTACACAGCGGTCGTGGGAGGCACTGTACAGCTGGTGCGTGCCCTTCCGGAAGGACAGGCCCTACAGACAGATGGATGGACATGGACACAGCAGTGAGGGGCACCGGGAAGAACACAGCTGCCCGGCCCTGCAGGCAGGGTGGTTGATGCCCCTCACTCACTGAGACAGCGTCCCGGTGCCCAGTGAAGATGTGCAAACGCTTGCAGGTAGCTGTGTCCCAGATCATAATCAGCTTGTTCCTGTCTCCTGTGGCCTGGCAGACAGCAGAGGATGCCCAACACCTGCCTCTTGCAGACCCACAGCCCACCCCAGCCTCCTTTCCTTTACCCATGTGGCTCCCAGAGACCCACTCTTGACTCCAGTGGGGGAAGGGGCTGCTTTTACCCAGCAAAGTACATCCAGGCATAAGACACTTCCCCCTGGGACTGCAGGAGGGATGAACTCCCCACAGCCACTTCTCTGTCTCACACAGCAACACCAGCCCCCTCTCCCCGTACCAGGTACTTGCCATCTGATGAGATGGCCATGCAGAGGACGTGGGACGTGTGGCCCATGTGCTGCTCCTTGGTGCCCTTCTTCCCCCCAGGCACCACGCACAGCTTCTTCCCACTCTCCACCTCCCCTGCAGGTAAGGCATCATTGTCACCCCATGGGAGCCTCTCCCAGAGTCCAAAGAGATACCCATGCACATCCACAGAGGGGGCAAAGACCAAACCACCTCTGTGGGCACCTATGGCCCTGCTGCTGTGGGAAGAGCTAGCCACAGCCCCAAGGGAACACTTGCATTTGATGAGGGAGCCATCCTTGGAAGCAGAAAAGAGGAACCTATCATCTGGAGAGATAACTAGGCAGGTGATGGGCAGCTGGTGTCCCCGAAACACACGGATGCTGGCTGGATCCGGAGGCTGCACCTACAAGGAGAGTAAGATGTAAACTGGGCTGCCCTGGCCCTTTCCCCAGGCACAGTACCCGGGCACAACACCCTCCTTTCCTCAGGGTGCCAGCAGCTGGCACCCCTCGTAGGAGAAGGGCTCTGATCCCATAGCCAGCACAGCAACTCGGGATGCCAGCCACGGCCATGACCAAGTGCACCTCCAAGCCAGCATTTGCACTCCGGTAACCCCGTGCTGAGCACTTACATCCTTGGAGACCAGACGCTGCAGCCGGCCCTTCTGCTCGAGCTGGGGAGTAAGTGGGAGCTCAGCGGAGGCGGCCCCGGCCCCGGAGCCAGCCGCCACCTGGATGGAGGGCCCGCGCCCGCCCCCTGCTCACCACGTCCTCTTTCAGCCGGTCGCCGATGAGATCCGCCTGCTGGGTCTCCTCCTCCTCCTCCGCCAGCTCCTCTTCTGCAACGGACACCGTCCATAAGGACCGTGCTCAGCGCCCGGGGCCGCCCCGCCGGAGCACCGACACCGCGCGGGACTCACCGTGCCGGCGGAGCTGCTCCAGGTAAAGCTTGGCCAGGCGCAGCTTCTTCTCCTGAGGCGTCTCCTCCACCTCCTCCTCCGCTGCCACCGCCTCCCGCCGCCGCCGTCCCTGCAACGGGCTGTGGGGATACGCGTGAGAACCGGTACCCCGACCGGCACAGCTTAGTCCCTCGGCGCAGCACTTACCCTTCCGTCTCAGAATCGCTGGACACCTCCTCGTCTACCGGCCCGCCGGCAGCCGCCCGCGGCCTCCCCCCGGCGCCCGCGGCCTGCGGGACGAAACGGGGAGATCAACGGAAAGGAGACGGGACGGGAGCGCCCCTCCTCGCTCCCCTTTCCCCGCCTGCCCCTCACCGCCGCCCGCCGCCGCCCTGCCGCCCCGCGCTGGGCCTTAGCCCTCCTGCCGCCCGCCGTAGCCGCCATGCTGCCGCCGCACGTGGCACCCCCGCCCCGCTGCCGACCCGCGGCCAGGCCACGCCCCCAGGCAGCGCCTACTGGCTGCGGCCACCGCAGCACCGCCTCCCCTGCCACGAGGCCCCCTAGCGGCGGCTCGCGGCGTCACTCGTCACCGCCCAGTCAGTGCTGAGCCCCGCCCCTGAGCACTGGCCCCGCCCCTCCGATGTGCTCCCGCGGCCAAGGGACCGGCGCCGGGAAGACAGCCCGGTCGGCAGAGCCCTGCGAGCTGGACAGAATGAGCAGGAACGGGCAGGATCGAGCAGCCGCCCGCCGCCGGGCTGAGGAAGGCCAGCAATGCCTTCTCTGCCGCCGGGACCTGCCCAGCGACAAGCACAACAGAGCCCACGTACCCCACTCATGGAGGTAGTGCGGCAGGTATAGTGCATGGCACAGCCTCTGGTACCGCCACGGTGTTTTCCTGCGGTAACTGGCATCTTGTGGCCTTGTTCTGCCAGTGCATTCACCTGACGGCCGACTGCAAAAACAGTGCCTTCATACGTCTTACGAGGGCACCGAGGGTGCTGGCACTGCGGACCAGCACCTGTAACATGCTGTCCATCGCAGACAGGGTCTGCAAGGGAACAGGGTGTCGAGGGCAGCCCTGGCAGCCTGGGGGAGCAGCGCAG